>JAVJIF010008825.1:0-148609 GCA_038442645.1 Agave tequilana
GCATTCATGGCTTGTGCATTAGCCTCTAAATACTTGTCATTACTAGTATATGATTTCTTGGTAGTGATAAGGTAAACATACATCTTAAAACTTTGAGGTAAACACTCATCTTAAACTTTCACATATCAATGTTAGAAATATCATACATGGGTGGTGCAAGATAATCCATGAGTGTAAACAAATATGTGTTCAAAGCAAATAACTAGATTAGCAAAGGATCACATTCCTAGGTGGTTAAACGAATATCAGGAGCGTAGGCTCTGATACCAATTGAAAATATTCTAAAGGGGGGTGAATAGGTGTAGTGCTAATCTAGTGACAATAATGCAGAATTAAGAATTTTACACTAACACACACACGTGTAACCAAGAGTGAAGCTGAATTCTCCGTGAAAGCCTCTGAAAAACACCTAGAGGGGGGGTGAATAGGTGTAAGTGCTATCTCTAGAAACTAATGCAAACTAAGTGCGCTAATGCGGAAGCTAATGCAAATTATGCACAACTAATACAATACAACAAGTGTAGCCGAATTCCCCTTGCGAGGCTCTGGACTAACTCCCCTTGATTCCCCTTGAAATGGTTGAGGTGCTATGTGAGCTCTTGTTGATGAGTATAAGTTAGGCACACACACAAGCAATCCAAGCAATATAAAATACACACAATCAAGCCAAGCATATAAGAATGAATAGCAATATGAAAATGCAAGGCAATATGAAATATGCACACACAAGCAAATATTATATGATATGAATATGATGCTTTGCACAAATATAAGAGAGAGAGTTAGAGAGACAATGGATCAATACGCAAACACCAAGATTTGTTTCGAGGTTCGAGCACCTTGCTCTACATCCCCGCCTACACCACCGTGTAGGATTTTCACTATCTCAACTCCCACCGAGGGAACCTCTACCAAGAGGATTTCTTACAACTCTAGGAGTACCTAACTCCTCTCTCAATACAACCTCCACCGAGGCCAACAACAACAACAACAACACCTCTACCAAAGAGGCTCACAACCATCTCAATCACCTCACACTTGAGGGATACAAACCATCACCGATCACCTCTACCTAAGAGGATACAACAAGATAAGGTGTACAACTTAGAGGTTAACAAACAACAACCTCAAAACTCTCTCTTTCTTTCTTTTTCCACAAAAATAAAGATCCTAATAGTTTAGGATAGGTGATAGCTCAAGTGTGGAAAACTAGGTGTTTGGAAAACTAGCAACAAAGAAAATCGCTTGGGAAAATCCTTCCAAAAGATATAGAATGAAAACCAAGACAAATCTCCCAAAATATTCTTTTCTTTGATTTTTCCAAAAACCTAAAACAATAAAGATTGAAGAATTAAAGCCCCAAACACTTTTGAAAACTTGTTTTAAAAACTCTAGAAACCAGAAATTTTTCTCCTTAAAAACTTGGCCAAAATCCCCAAAGAGATGGGGTTTATATAGCCCCTATACAAAACTAGCCCGTTAGGCTGAGCTAGCAGTCTGACAGACTGCCGTCGACCGGTCCGGTCGACCGCCAACAGTCAAAATGTGACCGTTGGGCAAATAGCGGTCGACCGCCCGGTCGACCGAAACATCCTGAGAGCAGAACTCTCATCTCGGTCGACCGGCCCGGTCGACCGTCCCAGAGACTCCAAAACGTGCACAGACTTGTGCACGTCGGTCGACCGTCCCGGTCGACCGCCTATGGTGCGGTCGACCGGTCCGGTCGACCGACTTGGCCTGTCAGCCAGACTCAGTTCTGCACAGATACGGGATTTGAAAATAGGTCTTTTCACTCAATAAAAATCCTATAAATTCACAGTAAATCTAAAAAATAGTTTTAATCACAATAAAAACTGTTTTCTAAAAATATGTTTTTCTAAAACTTGTTTTATCATTTTACTTGATAACCAAACTTGTGATAAAAATTTCAAGACATATATCACATATAATTCATTTTTGAGTCTTGCAAATTTTATCAAAAACAAAACCTTGTATTTTGTCAAACTTGATTTTTCCAAAACATGAATAGGGATATCAAAATAAGTTTGTTTACCAAGTTAAAGCATGTATGTATAAATAGAAAACATCTACTATACATATAACATATGTAAACTTGTTTGATCAACTATTCATAACCAAATATCAAATCATAAAACGTGTGTGTTTTGTGTTCACTTGAGCATATCAACTAAACTAAGCTTTACAAATATGGATCTAAACTCTATCTAAACTAGGATAACCTAAGTCTTCTTGTCGATCTTCCATCTTCAAGTAGACTCGATCCCAAACGCGTGATCCTCCAAGTGCAAAGGTATGATCTTTAAGCTTTGGCACCGGAATCAACATGAAAGCTTCTAAACTCCTTGTTGAAGCTAATCACCAATAATATCCTGTTAATGATCTGAAACTTAGAAACACAAGAATATTATTAAACATAACTACATGAGTTGATCATCATCAAAACTAGAGTGGAAGGCCATTGGGCAACAATCTCCCCCTTTTTGATGATGACAAAACTCATGGAGTTATATATGCATGGATTAAAGATAAGCTTCAAGGAAGCTCCCCCTTACTCATGCATAGGGATAAACAATAAATGTATGCAATGAATAGTAAATATGAAACATGCGTATGCATAAACAATAAATGGTTCTAGATATCAAATGGAATATTCAAAACAAAATAAGCTCTAGATACCAATTACAAAGCAAACTCTATATATCAATTAACTTAATAAACATTTTATCATTCCATAAAACTTAATATTCTTGATATTAAAACATAATATATGCATATAAAACATAAGTATACTCAAATACTTCTCCCCCTTTTTGTCAAATCATCAAAAAGGGGGTAAACATCAAAACCATAGATAAAATGAGGGTAAAAATCTTTCTCCCCTTTTTGTCAATCAAACAATACAAATAATGTTCTCCCCCTTTTTGTCTAACAAAAAACAATCAATAAGGGGTGACTACAAACATGATATCAATTAGAAAATATGTCAATGAAGCATCTTGATACCAATAAACAAGAATCAATATATGTTATATGCTATATACATTCATGAAGAGGAAGACGCTAAGTTAGCTTCCCTACACATATGCATTACATGAAGAAGGGATGACAAGCCCCAATTCACATAACACATATTATGTAATGCATAAGAGGAGATGTGAAGCTCCCCTCACACGTATATCATATATAAAGAGTTGTCAAGCTCCTCAATTTATAATATACTCACATGAAATCTATATGTAAGAGAGATGTTAAGCTCTCCTTGCATATAGGAAATACAAATCAAAACTTTGAATATTTTCTTTAAAAAAATTTTGAAAATACCATTGTAATTAAACATAACAAATACCAATTGTAAAACAACATAACATATTTTGAATGTCTAAACACAAATTTTAATACCAATTGTAAGAATATATTTCATTTTGAAAATATATAAACAAATTTGATGTTGATATCATATGTTCAAAATAACAACTTTTAATCATAAAGAGTGGGAGTACAAATACCAATTGAAATACAAAATCAAATTTTCTCCCCCTTTATGAAAAACAACTAAAGACATGCATAGTCTTGATAACAATTTAAAAGTAATCAATTTAAACAAAATTGAAACTCAAGCACTAGCATAAACACAAACATATTATGTATGAAAGATAGATACCAATAGAAATTGATATACTTGGAATTTAAAGCATACATACATACAAAACATATATGAGTATACAAGAAGATCAAAATGATACCAATTGAAAGAGTTCAATGATACCAATTGACATAACAATAAGTTCAAGTGTATACATCATATTATCTACCACCCAATCATAATTCAAGTTTTAAAGATTTTCAATTTAGGGCATACATGAACATGATCTCCCATCCTACCGCCCTTGGAAGGTAGGGTTTTCAAAGATAGATTTGAAAATGTAGTTTTGTTTGAAAATCACTACCAAAATGAAGAACACCGCAACTAGTTAAATGAAAACTTGTTAACTAGCACGAAATCCTTCAAGTAAGGAATAAAACAAAATTGAAATTCACATGATAATCATCACTCTAACCAATAAAGCATAACTCATGAGAAACAAACATGAGCATAGATATGAGTGTACAAATAATATGTGAAGATCATAATCATGAAAAATATTTCATTAAGCTCAATTATTCCTTAAAACATAATTTCCATCAAAAACATGAAAAATCATATAAAACTACTTATTTAATCTTCAAGGCATATGTATGTCTAATACAACTAAGGTATACATACATATCCAAAACTCAACGAGTCCACAAAATATATCATTAAGGCACGTGGCTCAAAAAGGATACTCATGTATAGTCAATAGTTTGGATAAGATGGACATATACATGAAGTTAAATATTGACACAATAAACATGACAATCATGAAAACTAAATCTTTGATTAAAACAAATGTCATTTCAAGGTATATGTATGAATTGTCACACAAATAATTATACATACATATCCCTAAACACAATTGAGTCCATATATATATATTTGCATGAAAGGCAAATGACTCAAGGGGTATACATGTATATCTTAAAGTTTGGCAATACAAACATATACATGAAGTGAAATACACAATCATAAAACAAATCCAAAAATGAATACAAGTTTGAATGTATGAATCATCAAAACTAGACTATACTAGCCCATCTAATGGTTCAAATAAGCAATCAAGCTCAACATATATAGATTTATTTGTAGCCCACTCTATGTACAAGTATATAACTAGTCTTAATGAAAACAAACATCTAAACATATATTCAAAACATGAAGCATCAAAAATATAAAAGTCATCATGATAAAACTAAAACATGATACTATGTAAATTCACATGTAATTAGATTCATGATGTACATTATAGCTTAAACAAAGTGAGAACACTAAATATGGGTTTCATATAAGCATATGTGTCTCAAATACTATACATGTATGTCAAGGATCTAATAAACATGGAATGAACATACTAATCCATAGACATCAAAAACATGCTATAACATTAAAACATGGAAAGCATGTAAACAATAAATGGGGTAAGGATTGTTACCAAACCGAAGAAGCAACTCTCCTTGTCTCCAAAACATGGTGGTCATCTCCACCAAATCTTCCCTTGAAAGTGATGCATCCAATTTGATTTCCATGAAGTCCGGAACGCATCCACTCCAAGGTGTCATCACTCTCACGTCATGTGAGAGCCCACACCTACATCAAAAATAATAGGAGGGGTGGTCTTTGGTACCCATACCTCTTGTTGGGTCCATGGGGGTTAGTCTCATTTCTAACCCAACAAATTTCTTTGCTAAATTCTCAACATGTAAACGATCATAGCAAAATTTAGCAAGATGGCCTTTTCGGCCGCAATGTGTACATGTGTACACATGAGCATACATGTGATGGGTGTGTCCGTGTGGAGCATGTGTATGCTGTGATGGGTGCATGCATAAAGTTGGAACTTGTTTCTTTCGAACCAAGGATTCCAAGCGTGTATGTTTCTTGGCACATTGGCTCATAGTGGAGCCCAACAATCTACTCTCTTCTTTAGCATACAAATATCATCATTATCCTAGAAGAAGAGGTACATGCATTAGGTAGACTAGATGAAGAAGCTACACTAGCATGGCAAACATGTGTATCAATCTTATTTTGTAAAAATTCATTTTCTTTAAACATGCATCCAAATCTTTAGAAATTGAAGCAATCTAATTTTTAAGAATCATTTTCTTTTAAAACAAAATCAACTTTTGAAGACAAGTTTTCATTTTTCTTCAAAGAACATGGCAATAATTTTTATTTTTCAAAAAGTTATTTTCTTTAAGTGCAAGATCTAATTGAGATCTCAATGAATCCCTTTCATTATAGACCTCAACCTTCTCTTGCAAAACACAATCAAGTCTAGAATGCAAACTCTTATTTTCTTTTTCAATTTCTAGACTTTTCTTTTTCAAAATCTTATATTTTTCTATTAATTTTTCACAAACAATAGAAAGTTCTTCATTCAAAGCATGGGCATCATATGATCATTTGAAGAACTAGCATCATCATCACTATCTAATGGAGTTTCCGAGTGTACCTCAAGGGAGTCATTCCCTTGGACCATATAGCATTGTTGTGGCTCGGATTCTCCGCAAGATTCCTCTTCTTGGATTGGCAATTGAAACTTGGAGGTGGTGGTTTTGTCAACTTGTTCCCACACTGCAAAAGCGGAATCAAGATTAGAAACACACATAAGATAATCTTTAGGTAATGTGCTTCTAATAGCCTCTAGGGCTTGTGCATTGGCCCCTATATGATTGCAATCACCAAGATAACATCTCTTGGTGGCCGCAAGGAAAACATGCAAACCTAGGGTCTTTAGGTACATGGACATCCTATACTTCCAAACATCAATGTTGGAAGGGTCAAAGCTAGGAGGGGTCATGAAGTCCATGGTAAACTATATGAATGTGCAAACAAACAAATGCAAATGAGATTAGCAAGCAAATGGATCACTCCTAGGATGTTAAGCCTAAGTATCAGGAGCACAAGCTCTGATACCAATTGAAAAACACCTAGAGGGGGTGAATAGGTGTAAGTGCTAATCTAAGAAACTAAAATGCAAACTAAGTGCGCTAAATGCGGAAGCTAATGCAAATTATGCACAACTAATACAATACAACAAGTGTAGCCGAATTCCCCTTGCGAGGCTCTGGACTAACTCCCCTTGATTCCCCTTGAAATGGGTTGAGGTGCTATGTGAAGCTCTTGTTGGATGAGTATAAGTTAGGCACACACACACAAGCAATCCAAGCAATATAAAATACACACAATCAAGCCAAGCATATAAGAATGAATAGCAATATGAATAAATGCAAGGCAATATGAAATATGCACAACACAAGCAAATATGATATGATGATGAATATGATGCTTTGCACAAATATAAGAGAGAGAGTTAGAGAGACAATGGATCAATACGCAAACACCAAGATTTGTTTCGAGGTTCGAGCACCTTGCTCTACATCCCCGCCTACACCACCGTGTAGGATTTCCACTATCTCAACTCCCACCGAGGGAACCTCTACCAAAGAGGATTTCTTACAACTCTAGGAGTACCTAACTCCTCTCTCAATACAACCTCCACCGAGGCCAACAACAACCAACAACAACACCTCTACCAAAGAGGCTCACAACCATCTCAATCACCTCACACTTGAGGATACAAACCAATCACCCGATCACCTCTATCTAAGAGGGATACAACAAGAATAAGGGTGTACAACTTAGAGGTTACAAACAACAACCTCAAAACTCTCTCTTTCTTTCTTTTTCCACAAAAACAAAGATCCTAATAGTTTAGGATAGGTGATAGCTCAAGTGTGGAAAACTAGGTGTTTGGAAAACTAGCAACAAAGAAAATCACTTGGAAAATCCTTCCAAAAGATATAGAATGAAACCAAGACAAATCTCCCAAAATATTCTTTTCTTTGATTTTTCCAAAAACCTAAACAATAAAGATTGAAGAATTAAAGCCCCAACACTTTTGAAAACTTGTTTTAAAAACTCTAGAAACCAGAAATTTTTCTCCTTAAAACTTGGCCAAAATCCCCAAAGAGATGGGGTTTATATAGCCCCTATACAAAACTAGCCGTTAGGCTGAGCTGGCAGTCTGACAGACTGCCGTCGACCGGGTCCGGTCGACCGCCAACGGTCAAAATGTGACCGTTGGGCAATAGCGGTCGACCGGCCCGGTCGACCGAAACATCCTGAGAGCAGAACTCTCATCTCGGTTGACCGGCCCTGTCGACCGTCCCAGAGACTCCAAAACGTGCACAGACTTGTGCACGTCGGTCGACCGTCCCGGTCGACCGGCCTATGGTGCGGTCGACCGGTCCGGTCGACCGACTTGGCCTGTCAGCCAGACTCAGTTCTGCACAGATACGGGATTTGAAAATAGTCTTTTCACTCAATAAAATCTCATAATTCACAGTAATCTAAAAAATAGTTTTAATCACAATAAAACTGTTTTTCTAAAAATATGTTTTTTCTAAAACTTGTTTTATATCATTTTACTTTGATAACCAAACTTGTGATAAAAATTTCAAGACATATATCACATATCATTCATTTTTGAGTCTTGCAATTTTATCAAAAACAAAACCTGTATTTTGTCAAACTTGATTTTTCCAAAACATGAATAGGGATATCAAAATAAGTTTGTTTACACAGTTAAGCATGTATGTATAAATAGAAAACATCTACTATACATATAACATATGTAACTTGTTTTGATCAACTATTCATAAAAACCAATATCAAATCATAAAACGTGTGTGTTTTGTGTTCACTTGAGCATATCAACTAAACTAGCTTTACAAATATGGATCTAAAACTCTATCTAAACTAGGATACCTAAGTCTTCTTGTCGATCTTCCATCTTCAAGTAGACTCGATCCCAAACGCGTGATCCTCCAAGTGCAAAGGTATGATCTTTAAGCTTTGGCACCGGAATCAACATGAAAAGCTTCTAAACTCCTTGTTGAAGCTAATCACCAACTAATATCCTGTTAATGATCTGAAACTTAGAAACACAAGAATATTATTAAACATAACTACATGAGTTGATCATCATCAAAACTAGAGTGGAAGGCCATTGGGCCAACAATCTCCCCCTTTTTGATGATGACAAACTCATGGAGTTATATATGCATGGATTAAAGATAAGCTTCAAGGAAGCTCCCCCTTAACTCATGCATAGGGATAAACAATAATGTATGCAATGATAGTAAACATGAAACATGCGTATGCATAAACAATAAATGGTTCTAGATATCAAATGAATATTCAAAACAAAATAAGCTCTAGATACCAATTACAAAGCAAACTCTATATATCAATTAAACTTAATAAACATTTTATCATTCCATAAACTTAATATTCTTGATATTAAAACATAATATATGCATATAAAACATAAGTATACTCAAATACTTCTCCCCCTTTTTGTCAATCATCAACAAAGGGTAAACAATCAAAACCATAGATAAAATGAGGGGTAAAAATCTTTCTCCCCTTTTTGTCAATCAAAACAAACAATTTCTCTCCCCCTTTTTGTCTAAAACAAAAAACAAAGTCAATAAGGGGTGACTACAAACATGATATCAATTAGAAAATATGTCAATGAAGCATCTTGATACCAATAAATAAGAATCAATATATGTTATATGCTATATACATTCATGAAGAGGAAGACGCTAAGTTAGCTTCCCTACACATATGCATTACATGAAGAAGGGATGACAAGCCCCAATTCACATACACATATTATGTAATGCATAAGAGGAGATGTGAAGCTCCCCCTACACACGTATATCATATAAAGAAGAGTTTGTCAAGCTCCTCAATTTATAATATACTCAACATGAATCTATATGTAAGAGAGATGTTAAGCTCTCCTTGCATATAGGAAATACAAATCAAAACTTTGAATATTTTCTTTAAACAAAATTTTGAAAATACCAATTGTAATTAAACATAACAAATTACCAATTGTAAAACAACATAACAAATTTTGATGTCTAAACACAAATTTTAATACCAATTGTAAGAATATATTTCATTTTGAAAATATATAAACAAATTTGATGTTGATATCATATGTTCAAAATAACAACTTTTAATCATAAAGAGTGGAGTACAAATACCAATTGAAATACAAAATCAAATTTTCTCCCCTTTATGAAAACAAACTAAAGACATGCATAGTCTTGATAACAATTTAAAAGTAATCAATTTAAATAAAATTGAAACTCAAGCACTACATAAACACAAACATATATATTATGAAAGATAGATACCATAGAATTGATATACTTGGAATTTAAAGCATACATACATACAACATATATGAGTATACAAGAAGATCAAAATGATACCAATTGAAAGAGTTCAATGATACCAATTGACATAACAATAGTTCAAGTGTATACATCATATTATCTACCACCCAATCATAATTCAAGTTTTAAAGATTTTCAATTTAGGGCATACATGAACATGATCTCCCATCCTACCGCCCTTGGAAGGTAGGGTTTTCAAAGATAGATTTGAAAATGTAGTTTTGTTTGAAAATCACTACCAAAATGAACAACCCGCAACTAGTTAAATGGAAAACTTGTTAACTAGCACGAAATCCTTCAAGTAAGGAATAAAACAAAATTGAAATTCACATGATAATCATCACTCTAACCAATAAAGCATAACTCATGAGAAACAAAACATGAGAAATAGATATGAGTGTACAAATAATATGTGAAGATCATAATCATGAAAATATTTCATTAAGCTCAATTATTCCTTAAAACATAATTCCATCAAAACATGAAAATCATATAAAACTACTTATTTAATCTTCAAGGCATATGTATGTCTAATACAAACTAAGGTATACATACATATCCAACCAAAACTCAGAGTCCACAAAATATATGCATTAAGGCACGTGGTTCAAAAGGATACTCATGTATAGTCAATAGTTTGGATAATGGACATATACATGAAGTTAAATATTGACACAATAAACATGACAATCATGAAAACTAAATCTTTGATTAAAAAAATTTCATTTCAAGGTATATGTATGAATTGTCAACACAATAATTATACATACATATCCCTAAACACAATTGAGTCCATATATATATTTTGCATGAAAGGCAAATGACTCAAGGGGTATACATGTATATCTTAAAGTTTGGCAATACAAACTATACATGAAGTGAAATACACAATCATAAAACAAATCCAAAAATGAAATACAAGTTTGAAATGTATGAATCATCAAACTAGACTATACTAGCACATCTAATGGGTTCAAATAAGCAATCAAGCTCAACATATATAGATTTATTTGTAGCCTACTCTATGTACAAGTATATAACTAGTCTTAATGAAAACAAACATCTAAACATATATTCAAAACATGAAGCATCAAAACAAATATAAAAGTCATCATGATAAAACTAAAACATGATTACTATGTAAATTCACATGTATTAGATTCATGTGTACATTATAGCTTAAACAAAAGTGAGAACACTAAATATGGGTTCATATAAGCATATGTGTCTCAAATACTATACATGTATGTCAAGATCTAATAAACATGGAATGAACATACTAATCCATAGACATCAAAAACATGCTATAAACATTAAAACATGGAAAGCATGTAAACAATAAATGGGAGTAAAGGATTGTTACCAAAACCGAAGAAGCAACTCTCCTTGTCTCCAAAACATGGTGGTCATCTCCACCAAATCTTCCCTTGAAAGTGATGCATCCAATTTGATTTCCATGAAGTCCGGAACGCATCCACTCCAAGGTGTCATCACTCTCACGTCATGTGAGAGCCCACACCTACATCAAAAATAATAGGAGGGGTGGTCTTTGGTACCCATACCTTCTTGTTGGGTCCATGGGGGTTAGTCTCATTTCTAACCCAAACAAATTTCTTTGCTAAATTCTCAACATGTAAACGATCATAGCAAAATTTAGCAAGATGGCCTTTTCGGCCGCAATGTGTACATGTGTACACATGAGCATACATGTGATGGGTGTGTCCGTGTGGAGCATGTGTATGCTGTGATGGGTGTGCATGCATAAAAGTTGGAACTTGTTTCTTTCGAACCAAGGATTCCAAGCGTGTATGTTTCTTGGCACATTGGCTCATAGTGGAGCCCAACAATCTACTCTCTTCTTTAGCATACAAATATCATCATTAATCCTAGAAGAAGAGGTACATGCATTAGGTAGACTAGATGAAGAAGCTACACTAGCATGGCAAACATGTGCATCAATCTTATTTTGTAAAAATTCATTTTTCTTTAAACATGCATCCAAATCTTTAGAAATTGAAGCAATCTTAATTTTCAAAGAATCATTTTCTTTTAAAACAAAATCAACTTTTGAAGACAAGTTTTCATTTTTCTTCAAAAGAACATGGCAATATTTTTATTTTTCAAAAAGTTATTTTCTTTAAGTGCAAGATCTAATTGAGATCTCAATGAATCCCTTTCATTATAGACCTCAACCTTCTCTTGCAAACACAATCAAGTCTAGAATGCAAACTCTTATTTTCTTTTTCAATTTCTAGACTTTTCTTTTTAAAATCTTATATTTTTCTATTAATTTTTCACAAACAATAGAAAGTTCTTCATTCAAAGCATGGGCATCAATATGATCATTTGAAGAACTAGCATCATCATCACTATCTAATGGAGTTTCCGAGTGTACCTCAAGGGAGTCATTCCCTTGGACCATATAGCATTGTTGTGGCTCGGATTCTCCGCTAGATTCCTCTTCTTGGATTGGCAATTGAAGCTTGGAGGTGGTGGTTGTTGTCAACTTGTTCCACACTGCAAAAGCGGAATCAAGATTAGAAACACACATAGATAATCTTTAGGTAATGTGCTTCTAATAGCCTCTAGGGCTTGTGCATTGGCCCCTATATGATTGCAATCACCAAGATAACATCTCTTGGTGGCCGCAAGGAAAACATGCAAACCTAGGGTCTTTAGGTACATGGACATCCTATACTTCCAACATCAATGTTGGAAGGGTCAAAGCTAGGAGGGGTCATGAAGTCCATGGTAAACTATATATGAATGTGCAAACAAACAAATGCAAATGAGATTAGCAAGCAAATGGATCACTCCTAGGATGTTAAGCCTAAGTATCAGGAGCACAAGCTCTGATACCAATTGAAAAACCCTAGAGGGGGTGAATAGGTGTAAGTGCTATCTAAGAAACTAATGCAAACTAAGTGCGCTAAATGCGGAAGCTAATGCAAATTATGCACAAACTAATACAATACAACAAGTGTAGCCGAATTTCCCCTTGCGAGGCTCTGGACTAACTCCCCTTGATTCCCCTTGAAATGGTTTGAGGTGCTATGTGAAGCTCTTGTTGGATGAGTATAAGTTAGGCACACACACACAAGCAATCCAAGCAATATAAAATACACACAATCAAGCCAAGCATATAAGAATGAATAGCAATATGAATAAATGCAAGGCAATATGAAATATGCACAACACAAGCAAATATGATATGATATGAATATGATGCTTTGCACAAATATAAGAGAGAGAGTTAGAGAGACAATGGATCAATACGCAAACACCAAGATTTGTTTCGAGGTTCGAGCACCTTGCTCTACATCCCCGCCTACACACACCGTGTAGGATTTCCACTATCTCAACTCCCACCGAGGGAACCTCTACCAAGAGGATTTCTTACAACTCTAGGAGTACCTAACTCCTCTCTCAATACAACCTCCACCGAGGCCAAAACAACCAACAACACACCTCTCAAAGAGGCTCACAACCAATCTCAATCACCTCACACTTGAGGGATACAAACCAATCACCCGATCACCTCTACCTAAGAGGGATACAACAAGAATAAGGGTGTACACTTAGAGGTTACAAACAACAACCTCAAAACTCTCTCTTTCTTTTTTTTCCACAAAAACAAAGATCCTAATAGTTTAGGATAGGTGATAGCTCAAGTGTGGAAAACTAGGTGTTTGGAAAACTAGCAACAAAGAAAATCACTTGGGAAAATCCTTCCAAAAGATATAGAATGAAAACCAAGACAAATCTCCCAAAATATTCTTTTCTTTGATTTTTCCAAAAACCTAAAACAATAAAGATTGAAGAATTAAAGCCCCAAACACTTTTGAAAACTTGTTTTAAAAACTCTAGAAACCAGAAATTTTTCTCCTTAAAAACTTGGCCAAAATCCCCAAAGAGATGGGGTTTATATAGCCCCTATACAAAACTAGCCGTTAGGCTGAGCTGGCAGTCTGACAGACTGCCGGTCGACCGGTCCGGTCGACCGCCAACGGTCAAAAATTGACCGTTGGGCAATAGCGGTCGACCGGCCCGGTCGACCGAAACATCCTGAGAGCAGAACTCTCATCTCGGTTGACCGGCCCGGTCGACCGTCCCAGAGACTCCAAAACGTGCACAGACTTGTGCACGTCGGTCGACCGTCCCGGTCGACCGGCCTATGGTGCGGTCGACCGGTCCGGTCGACCGACTTGGCCTGTCAGCCAGACTCAGTTCTGCACAGATACGGGATTTGAAAATAGGTCTTTTCACTCAATAAAAATCTCATAAATTCACAGTAAATCTAAAAAATAGTTTTAATCACAATAAAAACTGTTTTTCTAAAATATGTTTTTCTAAAACTTGTTTTATCATTTTACTTTGATAACCAAACTTGTGATAAAAATTTCAAGACATATATCAACATATCAATTCATTTTTGAGTCTTGCAAATTTTATCAAAAACAAAACCTTGTATTTTGTCAAACTTGATTTTTCCAAAACATGAATAGGGATATCAAAATAAGTTTGTTTACCAAGTTAAAGCATGTATGTATAATAGAAAACATCTACTATACATATAACATATGTAAACTTGTTTTGATCAACTATTCATAAAAACCAAATATCAAATCATAAAACGTGTGTGTTTTGTGTTCACTTGAGCATATCAACTGAACTAAGCTTTACAAATATGGATCTAAAACTCTATCTAAACTAGGATACCTAAGTCTTCTTGTCGATCTTCCATCTTCAAGTAGACTCGATCCCAAACGCGTGATCCTCCAAGTGCAAAGGTATGATCTTTAAGCTTTGGCACCGGAATCAACATGAAAAGCTTCTAAACTCCTTGTTGAAGCTAATCACCAACTAATATCCTGTTAATGATCTGAAACTTAGAAACACAAGAATATTAGTAAACATAACTACATGAGTTGATCATCATCAAACTAGAGTGGAAGGCCATTGGGCTAACAGCCTCAAGAACTTCTCCTCACGATTCCTCTAAACTAAGAGTTGAGGTGCTTCAATAGCTCTCTTGGTTGAACACAAGTGTGAGCACACAAGCGATATCAAGCATGCATAGATATGAGCAAGAAGAACAATGCAAGATATAAAGTTGAGAGTTAAGAGAGAGAGATCCAAACGCAAACACCAAAATATATTTCGGGGTTCAAGCCACCGTTCTACATCCCCGCCTTCACACAGAAGGATTTCCACTATGTTCATCAAAGACCTTCCACAAAGGAAGCTCCATCGAGGAATTACAACAATTACAAACAGGAGTACACAACTCCAACTCTCTCACACCTCAACACAAGAGGGTAGGCATAAAGCCAAGCGCAAATTAAAGAAAATTACAACTTGGTGTCCCAAAGATCACAAACATAACTTGGTGATCTCAAAAGACCATAAATAAAACCTCTCACAATACAATGATCTGAGAGGATAGATTTGCAATGAAAAGCTAAAGTATGTGAGTAAAACAAATTTTTTGGAAATAAATACAAAGAAAACTCTTGGGAAAACTTTTTGATAGATAAAAAAAATTTAAGAACAAAACTAAAATTCTCAAAACTTGATTTTCTTTGATTTTTCAAAACTTTGAAACAAATATAGATGTAGATTTTGTAGCTCAAAACTTGTTTTAAAAACTTGTTGTAGAAAACCATTAGGATAGGATGTTTTTTGCTCTAAAAATGTTGTTGAAAACTGCCCCCAAAACCCAAATAAATAGACTGTCAAAAACTAGCCGTTAAAGGTCAGATTTGACCGTCGGTCGACCGGTCTGTCGACTGCCAACGGTCGGAGGTTGCCGGTCGACCGCCCCAAAACACAGAGAGTTTTAACTCTCTGGGGTCGGTCCGCCCCCAAACACAGAGAGTTTTAACTCTCTGGGGGTCGGTCCGCCCAAAACACAAAGAGTTTTAACTCTCTGTCGGTCGACCGATCCCCACAAAAAATTGGGTTGAGTCAGTGGGTCGATCGGTCGGTCGACCGAGCTAAGGCTCTGGGCTTGTGCACATATCTGTTCAAGTCGGTCGACAGCCCGGTCGACCGAGCAAGGCTTCGGTCGACTGGTCGGTTCGACCGCAAGCAGCCCTAAAACAGACTAAATAAGGATTAACTTGACTTGATAAATCCGATTAAATCTCAATAAATCCCAATAAAATCATAAAAAATAAGTTCATATAAATACTTAAAAGTACAAATATGTATGATCAAAAATCAACACATATTACAAACAATTGAACAATTTTTGAGGTAAAAATTTAAAGCTTAAACCAAAAACCGTATTTTTCAAAACCAAACTTTTAAATAAAAATCTGATTTTTCTACAAACTTGTATAAATACAAAAATAAGTTATTGAAATACATTTGAAGTATGATGTGCATGGATAGAATCCAATACACATAGTAAATTAATATAAACTTATTTTTGATAATATATACCAAAATAAGTTTTGATAAAAATAAAACTTAAACACATGAACTAGATGCATCAAAATAAGTTATCTAAGCATATGAAGTATAAATGCATATTGATGAAACCCAATATACATATAAACTAAGTAAACTTATTTTGATGAAATCTATTCATTAAAACAAAGGATGTATACTTGATAATCCAAAACACAAAACTATATACACGTTAAACTGAAACACATGAACTCATAGAAATAAGTTTTTCTAAACACAAAGCTCTAATATGTGTAGATAGAATCCAACACGTATATAAATCATGAAACTTATTCTATTGAGACGTAAACCATGTAAACTTAATCTTTTAAAGCAAAATGGTTAAACCGAAACCAAAACTATTTATCATGAATATATCAGTTTCATGAAAGTGATAAATACACTTTTGTGTGTATGAACTTGAGCAATTCAAAAATATTACTATCCTTACACAAGATCTAAATAAACATCTAAACAAACAACCCTAGGCAAAAGTGTTCTTGTCGATATTCTTCTCCAAGACGACCCGATCCAAAACACGACCAAAGAGCTTAACTCCATCTTGAGACTTGATGCGATCTTGATGCGCGAGCTCTTGAATCAACATGTGATAGCTTCAAAATTTGACTTCGAATATTTTGTTGAAGATAAACACCAATAATGATCTTGATTGAATATCTGAAACTTAATAAACACAAGATCATTAGTACTATAACTAATGAGTTAATCATTATCAAAACTAGAATGATGGCCTTTGGGCCAACGTATACTACTCCGCTGATCTCCTGCTATTTGTACACAGCCTGTCTCTTACCTGATATTATACTTGTATTATTGTACTTAACCTCCTGACTTGCTTATTCTTGGTTTATAAGGATACTTAGTTACCATATAATTTCCTAATAATTCATATTGTTCTCTTAAGCTGTTATTGTGGACAGCTCAGGTTGTGCGTACTCAGTCGATGGAGACATGAGATATATGGTATATAGATGAGGGTTTCCTTATTTGAATTATCCCCTCGAGGTATCAATCTCATGAATCTATCTATTGAGCTCGTACAACTGATGTTGTCACTTCTGTACATCTCATTACTTGATTCCTCTTTCATGTTCGGGTGTGTATGCTCACGCCACGATTTTCAATTCATACTTTTGATTTAAATTTATCGATACACGTGTGCTTGTCCTGCACGCCACTTGGCATTCATTACACCACTCGTTGGGGTTTCTGACTCCCCTGAATTCTTATGTCCAAATCCCAGAGCTTGAACCGTGATGGACATCTAGTTGATCAGAGTGGCGCAATGGAAGCATAGTGGATCAGCGGAAGACCAATCCGTGACCCATCCTTCCAGGCCCCCTTGTTCGTCTCTCGAGTCTTCCTTTTGTAACTCGAGAACACATTTTGTACTATTTATCATTGTATATCTCTTAGTATTCTCGCATTTTCGCCTATCGGCGATATAATATTCTTGTAATATTATGTTGCATCCTGTGATAACTTTATAATTGTACTCATATATTGGAATGTATAAAGCACCACATACTTTTGTACTCTGATTTTTACTTGTATTGATGCTTAGCGTATATATGTGAGGGTACTTCCAACCTGCGTATATATGTCACAGTAACGTCACCGTACCCATGGTATCGGGCGTTACAAACATTTCAATGACCTGAAAATTATCAAAAAGTTACCTTTTAATCCATTTGTAGAAACATGCTGTTGTTGGCCCAAAGACCATTAGCCCGAATTTTGATGATAACAAAACATATGTAGTTATGTTTTTAATAGTTTTGTTTAACAAAATTTCAGGTCAACTATTTGTTACATTTCGGCTCCATCACAAGACTCACACATTTGGAAGCCAAGAAGATGCAGATCTCAGAGCCTAAGCACATAGAAGAGCTCAAGGATCAATTATATTAGAGAAGACTATATTAAGATTTGTATTTTTACTTTTTGTATTTTAGATAGGATTTATGGTCGTTTGTTAAAACCAAGATGATATAGGTTGATAGCTTTTGGGATTGACACACACACACACACACACACACACACACACACACACACACATATTTCATACTCCTATGTGTTTTTAAAAATAGTTCATAACTATTCTCTTTATCATTTTCAAAATCGAGTTTTGAAAAAAACGAGTTTCGAAAATCGGGTTTTTGATTTAGAAAAGTGTTTTTACGAAATATGGTTCTAACTTTATTTTGTGTTGATCCATGATCACACACTGGCTCTACAAGTCCCTAAACTCTATTTTGTATTTAAAGATCAAAAGTTATTTTGTCAAAAAAGAATGGTTTCAAAAAGATTTCTATACCTTGCCTTTGGCCCATTGTCGGTCGACCGACCGATCGATCGTAGGCAGAGCAAAATTGCTCTTTCAGTCGACCGACATGCACCAAAATGCATTTGTACACTTCAGTCGACCGGGCGGTTGACCAACTGCAAGAGATTTGCTCTCGATTAGGTCCGGTAGACCGCCCCGGTCGACCAACAAAAGTTTAGCTCTCTGGTTGGGAACAACGGTCGATCGACTGGTCGATCGCTATCCCCAACGGTCGAAAATCTGACCATTGGCGGTCGACCGGCCGGTCGACTGACAGAAAAAATTTCTATTTTTTTCCCAACGGCTATATTTTGTTTTGTCTTTTCTGGTCTTTTCCCAAAGACTCTTTTGGGTCTTCTACTCATATTTTCATCCCCTATAAATAGTGGGATTGTAGAAAAACTCTCTAACAAGATTTCTAAAGATTAGATCATGTTTTTTACAAGTTTACATCAAGTTTAGCTTTTTCTTAAAGATTTCCTTTTGAGCCAAAATTTCATTTTTGATTTCTAACTTGAGCCTTCCCTCTATATCCCTACAACCTATTTTTACTACACAATCCCAAAGAGTTTCACCTTCTCATCTTAGTTATATGATTGTGTTTGTGAGCCATTTGTGATCAAGTGAAGATCACCGATTTTCTTCTATTGAGAAGTGTAGAGGTTGTGACCTCAAGTGAGCTAATGAGCTCCGTATTGGTGTTGCGGCACCGCGAGAGAGAACTTGTGAGTTTCATTGAGTTATAGTGAGAACTTATAACGGTAGATGATCTAGTGAGATCGGTCATAGTGAAAATTCTTCATAGTGTTGAAGGCGAAGACGTAGAGCAGTGGCTCGAACCTCGAAACATATCATCGTGTTTGCAATTGCCTACTCTTCCGCTCTTCACTCTACTCTCTCTTCACTTACTTGTACACTTATATTGCTTACTTATTTGCAAGTATTTCTTAAGTTGTGATTGGTATTTGTTAGGTTGCTAGCGAGTAAATTTTAATTCCACATTATTTGTCATTTAGTATAGCCATCACCTATTCACCCCCCTCTAGGTGATTTAGAATTGGTATTAGAGTCTAACCCTAGTTTTTGTTTAACCACCTTAGAGAGATCCTTTCATTTGGCTATATTCATTTGTTGCATTTGTTATTTGTTTGTGCACTTATACTTGTTTTCATGGCATCACACGACTTCTCTAGTATCAAGTCCCAACTCAAATTTGATGGGTTGAACTTTTCCCATTTGGAAGGTCAAAATGAACCTATTTCTTAAGTCTCTAGGAGTTAGAGTTGCCAAGGCCATTACCAAAGAATTTGTTTGAACCTCACGGTAATAAGGATACATGGTCTGAAGCAACGCTAAGGACTATGAGGCCAATGCTAAAGCCTAATGTGCACTTACAAGCATTAAATGATGATGATCTTTCTCGTGTAATTATTGCAAATCTGCTTATGAGCTTTGGAATAATCATATCATTACTCATGAGGGGACGTCGCAAGTCAAGAGATCTAAAGTTGACTTGCTCCGTTCTCAATATGAGAATTTTTATATGCTTGAAAATGAAAGTATCGATGAGATGCTTACTCGGTTTCACCAAGATTACTAATGGATTATCTTCTTTAGGTGACATCATTGACAATGACTAAAAGATTCGGAAGGTCATAAGAGCTCTTCCCAAAGCTTGGGAAGTCAAGGAAACAACCCTCAAGGAGCTCAACGATAGAGAGAATTGGACTTCTTTGGCTTCATTAGAAATCTCAAAACCCATGAGATAGAAATGAAGGTGAGAGAAGAAAGAGAGACTGCAAAGAAGAAAGCGATATCTTTCAAGCTACTCCATCATCCTTTGTTGAAGAAGAATCGTCAAAAGATGGTGATGAGGACTTTACCATGCTCATTAGGAAAGCGGCAAGATGTTTTATAAAAAGGGAAGACAAAGTAACTTCCGAAGAGGAAGACATCAAGGGAGATTTGAAGAGAAGGAGGAGGAGATGGGTCCTTACTTTCATTACAAGAAATTAGGCCATCTCATTGCGGATTGCACCTCACTTCAAGCCACTACCTCCAAGAACGTGCATAAGAAGAAGAAGGCGATGGTAACCACTTGGGATGATTCAGAAACAGATTCTGAAGAGGAGATTGATGCCACACACGTTTACTTCATGGCAAACGGAGAGGAAGCTTCCATGGTAAATCTCGAAACCTCTTTAGAAGATAATGATTTAACAATGGATGAACTTGCACAATTTTTTGAAGAATTACAAAATAGATATGAAATTTCTCTTGCACAAAATAAAAAATTAGAAAAGAAAATGATTTTCTAAAGAATAAGCTAGAAATAATCTTTAAAGAGAATAATGATTTATCCATTTCTTTTACAAAAACAAAAAGGGATTTTGATAAATACAAACTTGTTTGTAAGGGTAAAAGCTCAAATATTACTTTTAACAAAAATGATTTTTCAGATATCCAAAAACATATTGATATTTTGGATATCACTTTGAAAAGTGTGCATTTAGCATGAACAAATTTGCTTTTATATTTCCAAAGGGAAAAACCCAAAGGAAACATACACCTCATTTATCTCACACACACCATGAAAAATATGCATAACATGCATATATACATCAACATAAGCATGCTTTCATGTGTGGTAAAATATACACATGTGCACATTGTGCCTGTAAAGGCCATTTAGCAGAATTTTGTTATGTTAAATTAAACATGTTAAATAAAAATGTTTGGGTTCGAGAAAGTACTAACCCGATAGGATCCAAAAAGATTTGGGTACCAAAGAACACACCAAACTTGATTGATGTAGGTGTGTCGTCCTACTCCAAGACATAGGGGGAGATGGTGCCTTGGTGGTGGATGCATCAAAGCTCAAAGGATCAACCATCACATTGCATCGCTATCAAGAGGCACCTATTTTGGAGATTGCCTATGGTTTGGTAGCTTCTCCACTTGAAAATTTTATTTCTAGCTAGATCTATACATGCATAAGATTAGCTAGTTTTTTTTTATGGTAATATGCTTTAGTTGTGAATACATGCTTATTTTTGTTTTTATAGCTTGTCTATATTTGAGCTAGTTTGTTAACATTACTTTTGTTCTTTACTAGCCTATGATTTGCTTGCCCATGTGTAGAGTATTTCTCCATGCTCACTTGGTTGATAGATATCTTTGCATATATGTGTATATAGATACATACATACATACATACATACATATATATATAGGGTCAAGTGCTCCTAGTAGGTCTCCTTAGATTACAATCTAAGGAGACGGCTTAAAACTCTAACATCTCGATTTTTTTTCACGATCCGACCGCACATTATCATATTCATGTTATAAGATGGACGCATATAAAAAATCACGTGATTTGAAGTTCATTTACTCATTGATTTAATCGTTCTATTTTGTTCTACTGTTTAAAAACCGTTAAATGTTTGAACGCATAGAAAATAGAGTAAATAAACTTTAAATCAAGTGATTTTTATATGCATACATCTTATAACATGAATATTATAATGTGCGGTCGGATCATGAAAAAAAGTCAGATGTTGGAGTTTTAAGCCGTCTCCTTAGATTACAATCTAAGGAGACCTACTAGGAACACTTTTCCCATATGTGTGTGTGTATTATCTATATATATCTTGTAGGTCACCTAAACGGGGGTGAATAAGTGATAAGCTAATTATTTGGACACATATATTGCATAATATTATTACATTCCTACATATATTCTGTAATGAATATTACAAATAACTTGTTTTAATGTCTTAATTCATGCAGGGTATGATAGGAAGAAGATAATCATAAAATTTATCCAATTAAATTCAAAATTTCAAAAGAAAAGAGATTTTCAAAGGTTCTAGAAGCTATCTTATTTGAAAACTGGATATATAGATAAGATAATATCATCTAATTTCAAGGAAAAATGGATTGTTTAAAACCCTATCGGTTTTGCTAAAGATAAATGGATATCTTATCAATTCTAGAAGACAAACTGAAAATCCAAGAGTATAAATAGATAAAGAAGATTAATGGATGAGATGATGCAATTCAAGCTGAATATAGTTTAGCATTTTAATCATAATTTTCGCTGCCGAAACTCAAAACTGATGATTCAAGATGCTACAAAAAGAAGACTTAAAAGGTTACAATTCTTTTATTGGTCACTAATTCCCATTCTATCATTTGATAAGTGATATTCAGCAATCAACATGTAATAAGCTGCAGATCAGAATTGAATTTCTGGATAAATCAAATCAAGTTTAGAGATAAGGGAAGAATTCAAATTCAGAAATATCCAGCTCTTCTTATCTTCATACGCGTTCTATCCCTCTGATTTTCTCCTATAAATACCCTCATACCTCGAAAGTAAAAAGGACACAACTCCAGAGAGAGATTTAGTTTAGGTTTTCTTTTCTTCTTCAATGTAATTTTTTATTTTCTTTATTTTATTTTATTTTTAGGCTAGAGAGAGTTACATGATCAAAAGAGAGGAAGATTTTTTATAGAGTGACACTACTGTAATCTTTTCTTCAAAAAGCTTATATTAAAGGTGACAATCAATGGAGGTTTTCCACTTTTCTTATTGTGCTCAATCTCGCCGAAACCTTACTTTCCTTTATTCTTTTCTACTATTTTGCTTTACTCCATGCTAAGGTAAATTCATTATGGTTCAACAGTAGAGGTAAATATTCTTCTTTTATTTCTGATTTTTTACACTTTTTTTTATCTCGATTTGTTCCTTTTCTTTTACAACTAAAATGTAACAATACCACCATCTCTTCGTCTACCATCTCTTTCTTAACTTAACATAACAATTTTATGTTCTTTTTATAAAACTGAGAAGATAAATATGAAGTAGTTTCGATAAATTAAAAGAGAGAAACTTACACAACGCTTCTATCGTTGTCCCTCCCTGTGGATCACGACCCTTTAGCCCTAGGCTACACGGTAGAATTGAGGACCTAGCACTGTTCTAATATCTGTATTTTTTTGTGCAAGTTTGGCTCGATCAAAATTTTGAAAAGCTGATGCGGAATTAAAACTAATTGTGCAAGCTAAACTATAACGCAAACACACAACATATAATCAAAGTGTGTAACCGAATTCTTAGTGACGGACTCGGGACTATCTCCTCAAGATTCCTCTAGATTAAGAGTTGAGGTGTCACTATGGCTCTCTTGGTTGAATATAAGTGTGAGCAAACAATCCCAAGCATATAACAATTAAGCACAAAATGTATCAAACATATAAGAGATATGAATAATAAGCATAAGTAAGATATAAACACAAGTGAGTGAGAGAGAGATGAGCAATTGCAAACACGACAGATTTGTTTCGAGTTCGAGCACCCTTGCTGTACGTCCCCGCCTTCAACACTATGAAAGATTTTCACTTAAAACGATCCCGCAAGTTCACCGGTGCCGTAAAACCTACAATGAGTTCACACTAGAACTCTTGGACTCACATGTTCATCACTTGTTCCCGCAAGAATAACACACGCAAGCACACTAGCTTGTCGAGGCCGTGCCTCTACACTGAGCTCCCACAAGAACTCATCACAATACGAACCCGCAGTCCGCCTCCTCAAATACAAAGATGAACACTTGATGATCTCTACACTTTGATCACCAAAAAACACTCTCACAAGTGTCCTAAAGGATGAGTTTAGCAATGGACAGCTCAAGCTTGTGTGAGAAAAACTAGATAGAAGGAGTGGAGGAAAAACTCAAAAACTCTTTTAAAAACATAAGAGATTTACTCTTGAAAACTCACTTTTGGATATGGAAATGAAGCTCTAAAAACTTGATTAGAAACTCTGGATAAGGGCTCTAGAAAACAGCCTAAAAATCTTACCAAAAAATCTGGCCAAAAGTCTTATCTATAGAGGCATCAGAAAACTAGTCGTTATGGGCCAATTGGCTTGTTGGTCGACCGACCAATGGTCATATTTATGATCGTTGGGGTTACCAGTCGACCGCCCAGTCGATTGCACCCAGGTCTTGACCTGTCGGTCGACCGAGGAAAGAACCAGAGAGTAAAGCTTTCTGGCTGGTCGACTGCCCAGTCGACCGGGGCCAGATCCAGAGAGTAAACTCTCTGGATCGGTCGACCGCCTGGTCGACCGGCCCTCTAGCCAGGGCTTGTGCACGTTTCTGTGTAGATCGGTCGACCGCTCGGTCGACCAACTTCTGGCTCGGTCGACCGGTCGGTCGACCGCCAGAAGGCCAGGTCCGGGATATTAAGGGATTAAAACTTGGTCTTTTAACATCCTATAAATCTCATAAAATCACATAAAATCCATAAAAATCAGTTCATTGAAATGCTTTGAAGTACAAATATGTGTGATTAAAAATCAACACATATTACAAATTTTTTGAACCATTTTTGTGATATAAAAAAATTTAGCCTTAAACAAAAATCCGTATTTTTTCAAAATCAATCTTTAATTTGAAAAATGATTTTTTCAAAACATCTTCAAATACAAAATATATATTTTAAACACTTTTGAAGCTTAGTGTGTATGGATATGATCCAATCTACATATAAGAGAATATCTGAAATCACCTAGAGGGGGGGTGAATAGGTGATGGCTATATGATAATGGCAATTATGCGGAATTTAAAATTTAACTCTAACAATTATCACAATACAAATACTTGCAAGAATTAAACAAGGTAAAGGTGCAAGTAATTAAAGAGATAGAGTTAGAAGAATTTGAGCAAACGCAAACACGCCGATATGTTTCCGAGGTTCGAGCCACGCTCTACGTCCCCGCCTTCACACTTGAAGGATTTCCACTATTGAGGATCCCACCGGATCAACAATACAAGGACAACACTTGTCCGTCTCCCGTGATGACACTTCACCACCTTGAGCACACTAGCTCGCCTTGAGGCCGATGCCTCTACAACTTCACTCAATTACAATGGAAGTGATCACACTTGACCACTTTACAAAAGAGCTCACTAAGCACAATCCTAGAACCAAATAGGAGAGTTAGAGTATGGGATTGTGTAGTGCAAAGCTAGAGAGAAGTAGAGGAATAGGCTCCAAGAAAGGTGATGGAAATTTAGGCTTTGGAGAGAAAAATCTTTTCTTTTGAAAACTTTGGAAATCTTTTCACAACTTTTGTAAAATTTCACTTGATAGCTCTAAAATCATTAGTCATTTCATATGAAGTGACCACCTATTTATAGGGGTCAAAAACTGCTCAAGAGATTCGTTGGAGACAAATCCCTAAAGTCAAAAAGTCAGAAAAAATAGCTGTTGAGTCTGTCAGAACTTTTGACAGACTACCGTCGACCGGGTCGGTCGACCGCCAACGGTCGAAAATCCGACCGTTGGGGCTCACCGGTCGACCGGGTCGGTCGACTAGCAATTTCCAGAGAGCAGCAGGTTGGGGCCGGTCGAGTATCGGTCGACTCCCGTCGACTGATACGCACATGCACATTTGTGCATGTCGGTCGAGTGCCGGTCGACTGCCGGTCGACCGGTCACTGTGAATTTCTGAAAAATCAGAACTTACAGGACCTGGACAATTTGGATTTGGTTTTGGGTCTTGGATAAAATGTTTTGGTCTTGAAAAATCATAGAGTATGAGCATGTGTCATACTACTATCAAGGTAAAATACTTGGTAAAAATTCTTTGGATAAAAACTTGATTTTTAATGAAATGTTTTTCCAAAAACTAGTCTCTCTAAAAATCATATTTCCAAAATAGATATGTTCAACTAAAACTGAGTTTGGAAATAGAAATAGAAAGTATTTTGAAGCCAAAAATCACTCTAGAAAATGTGTGTGTGTGATATCCCATATCTCTACTTCTACTATTTAGTTTTGACAAAAATTCTAAAACAAAATAGACAAAATACAAATCTTGGATTCTTTAGCAAGTCTTGATCTTCTTCTTGAACTTTTCTTCAACGCAAATTCCGAAGCTTCCTATGTGCTTTAGCTTGGGAATGCAAATGTTGGGCGAACTCCAAAAGTGTGAGTCTTTTAGAGGAGTCGTCAAAATCTGTTTCTTTGAACCTGAAATACTTTTAAAACAAGATTATTAAATACATAACTAAATACGTTTTGCTATCATCAAAATAACCGGGATAATGGCCTTTGGGCCAACACTCCCCCTTTTTGATGATGGCAAAACATATGTAGTTATCACAAAATATTTTGGGTAGAGTCTTCAAATGAAACTCCCCCTCAACATATGCATATATAAAAATCATACTCAGGCATATTATCACAATTGATAAATCATAAACATCATATATCCATGCCCATAGAAAATATCAACTACACATGTCATATCATAGATAAAAGGAAATGAGTCTCAACATGACATAAATACATAAACACAAACAATACATGTCCACAACAAAAAAAATAAAAGGTGTCCAACACAACAAAATAAGTCAAGTACATAACAAATATCTCTCTCTCCAAATATCTCTCCCCCTTTTTGACATCATCAATAAAGGGGCATCAACAGCAGCATCACTCAGTCGCCTCGTCATCCTCCTCCTCGTCATCATCAGAGCCCTCGGCCATCGTCTGGTCATCACCATCATCTGAGGAAGAAGAGGAATCTACCTCCTCTGTATCCAAGGCATCAACTCTGGGGCGCGGTGGTGGAATAGAGACGCGAGCTCTGGGAGGGAAAGGAGGACCAGCGGCAGGGAGACGACGAGCACCCGGAGTCCCATCAGGAACGACTATGTCCATTTTTTTGAACAAAGACTGGAACTGAACATCCACAAATCTCATGGATTCAGCCATATAGGACAAGTCGTTACGGACCTCCGCCCGAAAAACAGCATCCATAGCAGCACGATCAGCCAAATCTGCACGAATTGCAGAGACTTGCTCTCCGACCCAGGCCTGATGAGCCTCGATCATTGAGCGGACCTCAGAAGCAGAAGCACCCTGAAACTCAGGAACAAGAGGTGGAGCTGGAGCTGGATCAGCTGCAGGAACAGGTGGTGGTTGCACAGCTGCGTGTCGACGCAACTGAGCTTCCATCATCTTCAAGGCAGCAGTATTGATATCAGATGAGGGTTTTGAAGGGGCTTGACCAGAGAGATCAAAATCTAAAGCCCTGAGAAGATGGGTAATGAGCATGCCATAAGGCAGACTCCTACCAGCAGTGCGAATCTGATCACCACTCATGTGAGAAGCGATCACTCGAGGGAAATTTATCTTAATGCCTTTAAGGAGGCAATAGATAATCAAGGGAACAGGGCCTCGAGCATGGCTGAATTCACCGGATTTAGGCACGATATTATGAAAGATAATCTTAGCAAGGACCTGAGATTGGAGGGAATACTGACTAACAATCTCATTCCTCACTAGATCGGGATTGTCATCCCGGTGAATGAGAGTGGATGCGGTGAGCGAAGACTCACCCTCCGGATATTCAGGAAAATCATGTAGGTCATAAGAGTAAACATCTATTCCATCAGTGGAAAGATGAAGAATCCTAGCAAACTGACCTAGGGAAATGTTTATGTCCCTACCCATCACACGGGAGATGATCCGGTTCCCACTAAATTCAAAATTGGCATAGAAATAGGGAACCAAAGAAGTGTAAACCTTCTCCCTGATGGAGAGAAAATCCACAAGATTGTTGGTACGGAGTATGTGGGGGATATCTAGATGTTCAAAGTCATGGATAGCCACAAACCTACCCGAAATAGTGTTCCTAGGAGCTAGATGTGTGTAACGATCAGAGGCAAGATCGTTACGGAACACAGGATCAGTCCTAGGGGCTTGAGATGAGGATTGGGCAATGCCCTTTCCCTTCTCAGAACGATGTCTTTTAGGAGCCATGACAAAAATCAAATTTTTAGGGTTTTTGCAGGTAAAGGCACGATCTAGATGATTAATCAACCTAATATGAAGACAAAAGAAGTGATATATCTAAGCTAGAAAGGAAGAACAAGTGAAAAATTCGAAATTTTTACCTTTGGAAAAATCTGAAACCCTAGCTTGAAAATCCAGAAATTCTGAAAATCTGATGGACGGATCGGCTTGAGATTCTAGATCTGAAGTAGAAATGAGGAGTATGAAATGGGTTTTGAAGGAATTTGTGATCAGGTGAACGGATTTGAAGTTAGAAATTTTGGAGAAGAGGAGCTCCTGCGGGTCGCTGTGAGAGAAATGAGAGAATGAGCGAAACAGTGAAGGAAAAGGTCCAAATATACGCCAGAATACGACTATCGCTCGACTGGGATTAAGGGACCGGTCGACCGAAAAGATACAGAGAGTCACGCATCTTGATCGGTCGACTGGTCCTATAACAACAGTCGACCGGTAGCACAAAAAAATACAAAATTTTTCTCAGACAGAGCCGGTCGACTGGGGTTAGGAGCCGGTCGACCGGTAAGTCTGAAAATTCTGCTACCAGATTCTGACCAAAAAAAAAAAAAAAAAAAATTTAAATAAAAATTATAACAAATAAAATATGTTATATTATAATATTCAGGGAAACAACAATTATTTTTAAATCTTCATTTAGTGATCATATCAACAAAACTTCACACAAAATGTTTTAATTTTATTTTACATATTTAAACAAAGATATAAAGATGTTGAAGCCGAATACCCAGTGACGGGTTCTGAACTTCATCCTCTTGATTCCTCTTGAATGAGTTGAGGTGCGCAATTGCCATCTTTAAGGTATTTGCTCAACTATGAAAATTTCAAAAAGTTTTATTTTATTTATGAAAATAGGTCTATATGTATACAAGTATATAATCACAAAATCTAAACTATACATGTAGATACACTATCTAACAAAATGGACATGTGGACAAGTATGACATAACGCATAACAATACAAGATATGAAAATTAACACAAGGCATGTACACAACATGATAGAAAGGTAGTTCTATATAAGCATGTATCAATAACGAACAAAAACAAACTAACAATTCTATACACATGTATACATGTCAAAAAGAAATCAAAATTGAATATGGCATATACAATCATGTTAGAGTTGCAAGTTTATACTAATTATGTATCAATGGAGCATAAAACTAAACTAGCAATCCTATAACAATTGTATATACAAAATTAA
Source organism: Agave tequilana (assembly GCA_038442645.1). NCBI lineage: Eukaryota > Viridiplantae > Streptophyta > Magnoliopsida > Asparagales > Asparagaceae > Agave > Agave tequilana. The sequence continues at coordinate 29,813 of JAVJIF010008825.1, forward strand.
AAACTCTTAAATGGAGATGTTACCAATTTACGGGTAGTCTCCAAAAATAGGTGCCTCCACGATAGCGATGCAAGCTAGATTTGAACTTTGAGCTTAGTTGCATCTACCACCCGGCACCGTCTCCCCCTAAGTCTTGGAGGAAGTAGATCCACCTGTGTCACCTACATTTGGAGGATCTTTTGGTACCCAAATTTTTGAGGGTCCTTTAGGGTTAGTACCGGGGCGAACCCAAACATATTTATTCTTAACATTATTCTTAGCATAGCAAAATTTTTCTAAATGGCCTTTGCGGCCACAATGAGTGCAAACATAAATCCTACCATTTCCATACATGTATGCATGCTTGTGAGTGTGAGCATATTTCCGTGCATGTGTATGCGCATGTTGTGCATGTTTCCCTTGGGTGTTCCCTTAGGAAATTTAGAAGCTATTTTTTTCAAATCAAATGCACAATTTTTAAGTGTGGAGTCCAAAGCATCAACACGCTTTTGGATCTCAACAAAATCATTTTTATCAATTGACACTATGGTGGTTTTACCCTTATTTGCAAGTTTATATTTATCAAAATCATTTTTCAATTTTCCAAAAGAGCTAGATAAAACATCCTTTTCTTAACAACTATTTCAACTTTATATTTTAAAGCTTCATTTTCTCTTTTTAATTTCTTATTTTGAGATTGGGAAATCTCATACCTATTTTGCAATTCTTCAAAAAATTGTGCAAGTTCATCCATAGTTAACTCATCCTCATCTAAAGAGTTTTCTAGAGTTACCTTTGGTGCATCCTCCCCATGTGCCATGAAACACATGTGCGCGGCGTCGACTTCCTCTTCGGATTCCGACTCCGTGTCATCCCAAGTAGCCACCATTGCTTTCTTCTTTCTTTGCCCGTTCTTGGATGTGGTCGCTTGTAGAGCGGGGCAATCGGCAATGAGGTGACCGATCTTCTTGCAATGGAAGCAAGGACCGGGCTCCTCTCTTTTTCTTTCAAATCTCCCTTGAGGTTTCCCTCGCCGGAAATTGCTTTGTCTTCCCTTTTTGTAAAACATCTTGCCCACCTTCCGGATGAGCATGGCGAAGTCTTCATCGCACTCGTCCGATGAATCATCCTCGTCTTGAATTGTTGGAGCGGCTTTGAAGGCTATTGATTTCTTCTTGGGTGCCTCCCTTTCTTCTCGTACCTTCATCTCCATCTCATGTGTTTTGAGATTGCCGATGAAGCCGGAGAAGTCCATCTCCTCTTTGTCATTTAGTTCCTTGAGGGTTGTCGCCTTGACTTCCCAAGCTTTGGGAAGAGCTCTAATCACCTTCCTTATCTTTTGATCGTTGTCAATCTTGTCGCCTAAGGAAGAAAGAGCATTAGTTATTTTTGTAAAGCGAGTGAGCATGTCATCAATGCTCTCATTATCAATCATGTAAAAATTCTCATATTGAGAACGTAACAAGTCAACTTTTGCTCTCTTGACTTGTGACGTTCCCTCATGAGTCACAATAAGCATGTTCCAAACTTCATATGCCGATTTACAATTAATGATGCGTGCTAGGTCATCTTCATTAAGTGCTTGTGTTAATGCATATTGTGCCCTAGCATTTGCTTCATAGTCTTTGGAGGTATCCTCGGACCATGTGCTCTCATCACTAGTTGGTTCAATGAAATCTTTGGTAATGGCCCTAGCTACCCTAACACCTAAGGATTTCAAAAACAAGTTCATCTTGACTTTCCAAATAGGAAAGTTCAAGCCATCAAATTTGGGAGGGGATTTAATGCTAGAAAAATCCATGGATGCCATGAATGCACAAGCAAGTAAATGCAACAAACAACAACAAGCAAATATATAGCCAAATATATGGATCTCCCTAAGGTTGTTATACCTAAGTTGTAGGGTTAGGCTCTGATACCAATTGAAATCACCTAGAGGGGGGGTGAATAGGTGATGGCTATATGATAATGGCAATTATGCGGAATTTAAAATTTAACTCTAACAATTATCACAATACAAATACTTGCAAGAATTAAACAAGGTAAAGGTGCAAGTAATTAAAGAGATAGAGTTAGAAGAATTTGAGCAAACGCAAACACGCCGATATGTTTCCGAGGTTCGAGCCACGCTCTACGTCCCGCCTTCACACTTGAAGGATTTCCACTATTGAGGATCCCACCGGATCAACAATACAAGGACAACACTTGTCCGTCTCCCGTGATGACACTTCACCACCTTGAGCACACTAGCTCGCCTTGAGGCCGATGCCTCTACAACTTCACTCAATTACAATGGAAGTGATCACACTTGACCACTTTACAAAAGAGCTCACTAAGCACAATCCTAGAACCAAATAGGAGAGTTAGAGTATGGGATTGTGTAGTGCAAAGCTAGAGAGAAGTAGAGGAATAGGCTCCAAGAAAGGTGATGGAAATTTAGGCTTTGGAGAGAAAAATCTTTTCTTTTGAAAACTTTGGAAATCTTTTCACAACTTTTGTAAAATTTCACTTGATAGCTCTAAAATCATTAGTCATTTCATATGAAGTGACCACCTATTTATAGGGGTCAAAACTGCTCAAGAGATTCGTTGGAGACAAATCCCTAAAGTCAAAAAGTCAGAAAAAATAGCTGTTGAGTCTGTCAGAACTTTTGACAGACTACCGGTCGACCGGGTCGGTCGACCGCCAACGGTCGAAAATCCGACCGTTGGGGCTCACCGGTCGACCGGGTCGGTCGACTGGCAATTTCCAGAGAGCAGCAGGTTGGGGCCGTCGAGTATCGGTCGACTCCCGGTCGACTGATACGCACATGCACATTTGTGCATGTCGGTCGAGTGCCGGTCGACTGCCGGTCGACCGGTCACTGTGAATTTCTGAAAAATCAGAACTTACAGGACCTGGACAATTTGGATTTGGTTTTGGGTCTTGAATAAAATGTTTTGGTCTTGAAAAATCATAGAGTATGAGTATGTGTCATACTACTATCAAGGTAAAATACTTGGTAAAAATTCTTTGGATAAAAACTTGATTTTTAATGAAATGTTTTTCCAAAAAACTAGTCTCTCTAAAAATCATATTTCCAAAATAGATATGTTCAACTAAAACTGAGTTTGGAAATAGAAATAGAAAGTATTTTGAAGCCAAAAATCACTCTAGAAAATGTGTGTGTGTGATATCCCATATCTCTACTTCTACTATTTAGTTTTGACAAAAATTCTAAAACAAAATAGACAAAATACAAATCTTGGATTCTTTAGCAAGTCTTGATCTTCTTCTTGAACTTTTCTTCAACGCAAATTCCGAAGCTTCCTATGTGCTTTAGCTTGGGAATGCAAATGTTGGGCGAACTCCAAAAGTGTGAGTCTTTTAGAGGAGTCGTCAAAATCTGTTTCTTTGAACCTGAAATACTTTTAAAACAAGATTATTAAATACATAACTAAATACGTTTTGCTATCATCAAAATAACCGGGATAATGGCCTTTGGGCCAACAATATCTATGTTTTTGACAATTAAGCTCTAAACAAAGTTTTGATAAATACAAAACTTAAACACATGACATAGAGACATCAAATAAGTTTTTCTAAACACATGAACCATCATTGTGTAGGATGAAATTCAAAACATATATAAAACATGTAAACTTATTTTGATGAACTCTATTCAAGAAACATAAAGATATCTTCTTTGAAGCTCAAAATCAAAACGATATTTTCTAAAATCAAAATTATTTTATGAAAACACATATAAATTTTGTATGTGTATGTATAAGAGCTTGAGCAATCCACAACTAATCTATCTTTTTCATTTTAACTAAAACACAAATCTTAATACTTACAAACATAGACTCAAGTCTTGAAAATCTTCTCTTTAAAATCTTCTTCTCCTTCTTGACTTGGTCTAAACCTTGATCCAAAGCGTTAGACTCATCTTGAGTACCTGATGCGATCTTGATGTGCGAGCTCTTGAATCAACACGTGCTACCTTCAAAACTTGACTTTGAATCTTTTGTTGAAGTTAAACACCGACTAAGATTTTGATCAAATATCTAAAACTATATAAACACAAGATTATTAGTACTATAACTACATGAGTTAATCATCATCAAAACTAGAGTGAAGAGCCTTTGGGCCAACAATCTCCCTCTTTTTGATGATGACAAAACTCATGGAGTTGTATATGCATGGATCAAAGATAAGCTTCATAGAAGCTCCCCCTTAACTCATGCATAGCAAATAAAAATAAAGATATTCCATGAAAACACATAAATTAAATAAAACATATATACATAAATATCAATATAGCATGCATATATAAACTTACTAAATTCTTTTCCCCTTCTTTGTCAATTCATCAATAAAGGAGTGAAGACAATCAAACAATAAAGATGTATATACGATTTACATTCGTGAAGAGGAGAGATGTTAAGTTAGCTCCTCCTGCATACATGCATTACATGGAGAAGGGATGACTAGACCCTAACCCACATAAAGTATAATATACAATGTTTAAGCAGAGATGTTAAGCTCTCCTACACACATGTATCACATAAAGAAGAGAGGTCAAGCTCCTCAATGTGAGATACACTCAACATGAATTTATATATAGAGAAGATATTAAGCTCCCCTTAAATATAGGCAATACATATCAACAAATTTTTAAAAAAAATTGATAATGCTTAAAACAAAATTTTATAATTTCTTGAAGTCAAAAAAATAGATTGTGATACCAATTGTAAATTTTGATACCAGTTGTAAATTTTGATACTAATTGTAATTAATTAGAAGCAATTATAAGTTTTTGATACCAATTGAAGGTAAAACATGAAATATATTTTGATACCAAAAAAATACCAATTGAAATTAATGCATAAGCTTGTAGAGATACCAATAAACATTTAGAATTAAATCAAGCTAGCATAAATCATTTGTGCTTTAAAAATGTGTAAAGACATTGTAAAACAAGCACAAGAAAAATCATATATATGTATGTATGAAAATGAAAATATCAATTAAGATTTGAAACATACATATATAAGAAAACACATGTGAGTATACAAAATAAAATTCCATGAAAATCATGTGTATAACTCATAACTACCATCCTTTCATGCACATGATAAAAGATAGTCATTAAGGCGTACAAGGCATAGTCGCCTAACCATCCGCCCTTTAATTGGTAGGGGTTTTCAAAAATAAGAGTTTGAAAATAATAAACATATTTAAAAACTCTACCAATTGAAGAATCAATAACTAGTTTAAAGTAATTTTTGAAAAAAACTAGTTAAAGATCCTTCAAATATGAAAACAAATCATATATCCCATGAAGCATGCTAAATACACAAGAGTTGACCCTCGAAATCTATAAAGTTCATAATGTTCGTGAAAACAAAATCATGAGTAAATAAAAAAATGTGAGTGCACAAGAATCATGTGAATAGCATATTCATGAAAGTAAGCAATAAGGCTCAAAATACCAAAACATATGAAAATCATAAAAATTTATTTTCATTAAACTAAACAAATTTCAAGGTATATGTATGTTTTATCGAAACTAAAAGTATACATACATATCCTAATATAAATGAGTAAATAATAGAATTTTGCATAAAGAAAGTGACTCAAGGATATTCATATATATCTATTAGTTTTAGACAAAAAGAATATATACATGAAGCTAAACCTGTACAAAAATAGGAAAAATAAGTATAAATGAAAGAATCATCAAAAGTAGATTATACATGTAAATATAATGAGTACAATGAGCAATGAAGCACAAACATATAATAATCAAGTATATAGCTCACTGCTTGTACAAGTATAAACACAAGTTTTAACGAAAACTACATCTAAACAAAAATTACCATATGAAGCATAAAACAAAAATGATCATTAGGTTAAATGCACGTGTTTTAGAACTAGTATATTCATAATAGTTAAACAGTAGTGAGAATACAAAATATGAATTTATATGAACATGGGTGTTTCTCAAAGACTATCAATATATATATCACATGTCTAATAACATTGCATTCAACATAATGAGCATTAAAATTACAACATGCTAAAAATTATCAATATAAAAGCATGTAAACTAAAATAGGAGTATCGAGATAGTTACCATACCATATGAACTATTCTCTAAGTCTCCAAACCATGGTGGTCCTCCCACCAAACATCCTTGATAGCGATGCATTAATTAGGTATGTCATCCACCACCAAGGCACCAACTCTCTCACGTTTTGTGAGAGCCAACACCTACATCAAATATAAGAGGTGGGGATTTTGGTAACTCATTTCTTTTTGGGTCCATTGGGGTTAGAAACAATTTGAACCCAAACATTTTTATTTGTAAAATTTAAAAAATTTATTCTATCAAAATAAAATTTTACTTAATGGCCTTTGCAGCTGCAATGTGTATATTTGTATACTCTAGCATACATAGATGAATGAGTGTGATCATGGTATGCATGTGTATGCCATGGGGTATGTGCATGAATGTTCGGAACTTGTTTCTTGCGAAACGTAGATTCCAACATATTATGTTAAAATGCACATTTGCTTAAGGTGGAGCCCAAACAATCAATGTTCTTCTTCAAAATACATATATCATTTTCAATTTTAGAAGAAGAGATATGTGCATGAGAAACAAAATCCTTTTTCTTTTTAGAATTAGAAACATTTTCTTTTTCTTTTAAGCAATTTCTTTTTCAAAGATTTATTTCATTTAAAAATAATTTCCTTTTCTTTTTCAATCAAGATAACTTGATTTTTCAAAACTTGATTTTTCTTTTTAAATAATTTCAGATTTTTTTTAAAAGAATCTTTTTCTTTCTTTAACAGTTCACATTTCCTAAGAAGTTGTTGACAAAATAATGCAAGTTCATCATATGGCATGTCAATATTTTCATCAAGCACGGATTCGGAGTTTACCTCAAGGGGGTCATCCCTTTGGATAACTTTCATCATCCGAGTCACTCCCCATGTAATATTGCTTTTGTTCACCAAGGGAGATAAGGGTGTTCCATACTATAAAAGCCAAATCAAAGTTAGCAACTCTAGATAAATATTCATCATTTAGGGTAGATTTTAAAGCATGGATGGCTTTTGTGTTAGCCTCAAGATGTTTTCCATTTAAACAATATGAATATTTAACGGTGGCAAAATAAACATGAATCCCTAGGGCTTTTAGGTACATGGACATCTTAACTTTTCAACTTTGGATGTTAAGAATGTCAAATATGCGAGGTGTCATGAAATTCATGAGTGTGTGTTCAAATATTGTGATTAATGAGGATCTTTAACTTAAGGTTGTAAGATCCAAATCAAGAGCACAAGCTCTAATACCAATTGTAGGTCACCTAGAGGGGTGAATAGGTGACAAGCTAATCAAATGCAAAACTGATGCAGAATTAAAACTAATTGTGCAAACTAAAACTATAATGCAAACACACAACTTATAACCAAAAAGTGTAGCCGAATTCTCAGTGACGGGCTCTGAACTATCTCCTCAAGATTCCTCTAGATTAAGAGTTGAGATGCCACTATAGCTCTCTTGGTTGAATACAAGTGTGAGCAAATAATCCTAAGCATATAATAATTAAGCATAAAATGTATCAAGCATATAAAGAGATATGAACAATAAGCATAAGCAAGATATAAAACATAAGTGAGTGAGAGAGAGATGAGCAATCGCAAATACGGGTGATTTGTTTCGAGGTTCGAGCACCCTTGCTCTATGTCCTCGCCTTCAATACTAAAAAAGATTTTCACTAAAAATGATCCCGCAAGTTCACCCGGTGTCGCAACACCCACAACGAGTTCACACTAGAACTCTTGGACTCACAAGTCCCTCACTTGTTCTCGCAAGAACAACACACGCAAGCACACTAGCTTGCCGAGGCTGCGCCTCTACACCGAGCTCTCACAAGAACTCATCATAATACGAACCCGCAAGTCCGCCTCCTCAAATACAAAGATGAACACTTGGTGACCTCTACACTTTGATCAGCAAAAAACTCTCACAACAAGCGTCCGAGAGGATGAGTTTAGCAATGGAAAGCTTAAACTTGTGTGAAAAAACTAGATAGAATGAGTGGAGAAAAAATTAAAAAAAAATCTTTTGAAAACACAAGAGATTTACTCTTGAATCTCTTTTTGGATATGAAAATGAAGCTCTAAAAACTTACTTAGAAACTCTGGAGAAGAGCTCCAGAAAACAACCTAAAAATCTTACCTAAAATTCTGGCCAAAAGTTCCATTTATAGAGGCATCAGAAAATTAACCGTATGGGCCAGATTACCCTGTCGGTCGACCTGCCAACGGTCATATTTATGACCATTGGGGTTGCCAGTCGACCGCCCGGTCGACCGCACCTAGGTCTTGACCTGTCGGTCAACCGAGGCAAGAACCAGAGAGCAAAGCTCTCGGCCGGTCGACCAGGGCTGGATCCAGAGAGTAAACTCTCTGGATCGGTCGCCGGCGATCGACTAGCCCTCCAGCCAAGGCTTGTGCACGTTTCTGTGCATACGGTCGACCGACTTCTAGCTCGGTCGACCGCCAGAAGGCCAGGTCAGGGATATCAAAAGATTAAAACTTGGTCTTTTAATATCCCATAAAATCACATAAAATCTACAAAAATCAGTTCATTAAAATACTTTGAAGTATAAATATGTGTGATCAAAAATCAACACATATTACAAACTTTTTGAACCATTTTTGTGATATAGAATTTAGCCTTAAACAAAAACCCGTATTTTTCAAAATCAATCTTCAATTTGAAAAATATTTTTTCAAAACTTCTTCAAATATAAAAACAAGATATTTTAAACACTTTTGAAGTTTAGTGTGTATGGATATGATCAAATCCACATATAAGATGAAATATATATGTTTTTGACAATTAAGCTCTAAACAAAGTTTTGATAAATGCAAAACTTAAACACATGATATAGAGACATCAAATAAGTTTATCTAAACATTTGAACCATTATTATGTATGGATAAAATCCAAAACACATATAAAATATGTAAACTTGTTTTGATGAACTCTATTCAAGAAACATAAAGATATCTTCTTTGAAGCTCAAAACCAAAACGGTATTTTCTAAAATCAAAATTATTTTATGAAAACATATAAATTTTGTATGTGTATAAGAGCTTGAGCAATCCATAACTAATCTATCATTTACATTTTATCTAAAACACAAATCTTAATACTTACAAACATAGACTCAAGTCTTGAAAATCTTCTTCTCCTTTTTTGACTTGATCCAAACCTTGATCTAAAGAGGCATACTCCTCTTGAGTACCTAATGCGATCTTGATGTGCAAGCCCTTAAATCAACACGTGCTAGTTTTAAAACTTGACTTCGAATCTTTTAGTTGAAGTTAAACGCCGACTAAGATCTTGATCAAATATCTGAAACTATTTAAACACAAGACCATTAGTATTATAACTACATGAGTTAATCATCATCAAAAGTAGAATGAAGGGCCTTTGGGCCAACATATCTATCTTGTGATTGGGTACTGTATTTAAACCATATTTAAGAAATAAATCAAGATAGCAATTGCGCGCCTTAATTCTTATCTAGAGGAATGACGAGGAGAAGTTCAGAACCCGTTAAGGATATTCAGCTTCAATATCTTGTTTTTTAATAGCTTAATATATGAGTTAATAATTGGAAAATATATTGTTAATATAATAATAATAAAATAAAAAAATAAAAATGTTTTGATATCGTTTTCATGTATTTTTCATGCCTATAAGATTTTTGGTGTTATTTCTCTGTTTTATGTATAAAAATATGCAGGTAAAAATAATTTTCAAAAGCCCTAAATTCCTACTTTTTAAAACTATTTTTAAGGTTGTCCCGGTCGACCGGGCGGTCGACTGAAGTAGCCTATTATATAAAAAAATATCTTGGCCTAAAGTCGGTCGACCGGCTTTAACCAAGTTGCTCTCGGTTAGACCCCGATCGACCGTGAGTCGAGTCTGGCTGTGTTTTACCCGTTTTATAAACCCTAAATCCCAAATTCTCTCATTTCTTTCTTCCTCCACCGTCTCTCTCTCTTCCTCCTCCCTATTTTTCTTTACCCCCTTCACCCTAATCCTTCCAAATCACCTCAAATCTCAAATCAAATCCTAAAATTAGTTGGATCTCTCCTAGCACTCCAAATCTGTTTAATTTCAAGGAGAATTTTTGATTTTTCAAGGTATAATCTCTTATCTCTTAAAATCTTCTTGATTTCATAGTTTTTCTAGAAATATTTCTATATTTCGTGCCAAATCCTTATTTATCATCTTCTCCATGTCAAAAAGAGCTAGATCTGTAAACAACTTGAACCATCCTCTAACCCTTTTGTTTCTCATAATACTTCTCATAGATTTTCAGTGATTCTTAATAAGCATGTTATTTCTGGTAGAACTATTGTGCTCGCTGATTTTTAGCACCTAAATCTAGCTAGCATTTTGAACACAGGCTCCCTTGAATATCTCGTTACCATTAAGGAACCTGTTTATCCTGAGCTTGTGCACTATTTTTACTCTAATCTAACTTTCCAAAACAATCACATCAGATCTAGGGTGCTGGGTAAGGACATTAACATTTCTCTAGATCGATTTGCCCATCTGCTACACCTCTCCTATGAGGGTGTAGATATTTATAATGTTGATCTCCATGATTTTAAATATCCTGACGGTGAATTTGTCCTCACCGCATCTCTTCTACTTCACAATGATGACAACCCCGCTTTAGTTAGGAATGAGGAGGTGAAGTATTATACACTCACCGCCCAAGTCCTAACCAAAATCGTATTCTATAATCTCCTACCAAAATTATGAGAATATAGTCATGCACGAGGTTCTAATCCCCTCTTGATCTATTACCTTCTGAAAGTCATTCGAGTTAATATTCCCTAACTCATCATCGATTACATGGCTTCTGAGCACCTCCTGATCCCAAACCGGCACTTGCCATTTGGGATGCTCATAACCTGCCTCCTTAAACAACTAAAATTTGATCTCTCTACTGAACGGTTCATCGAACCATCAGTTGATATCAATAGCACTCTTCTAAAGAGGATGCATGCTAGGGAGCGTGTTTCTGCTCCTCAGCCCCTCATATAATTCCTGTTGTTGTCCCTGGATCCTTTTCAGCCTCTTCAGCCTCTTTTGATCCATACTCAGCTCTCTCTGCTCAGCTTCGGGAGCATGACCTGAAGATGACTGCAAATTTTCAAAGGATGGAGCATAAAGTTGACAATGACATGCAGTACATCAGCACTTCTATTCGCTATCTCTAGAGTAGTGTCACGAGACCTACGGTAGGAATGATTGGCTTGTTCCATTTCCAAGAGGCCACTCGTAGCCCCTTCCTACATCGGTCCTCCATTTGACACTTGGGATACCTCCTCCAGCTCCCTCCAAGGCACCTACTTCTCTTGAAAATCCCAACTTGCAGGAAGATTGACCTTTTTTGTTGATGATAAAAGGGGGGAGAGATTCTATGGAGTTATCTTGAGAGTTATCTTGGGTGATTTTATTTGAGTTTTTATTTATATACTTTTTATTTTGTGGACATGTAGTATTTGATGGACATGCATTTTTTTACATTGCAATACTTATTTTGTGGTATGTAACTTGTTTTGAGGTTGACATGAACCTCTATATGGACAAATTTATTTTATGATATCACTATCGCCTTTGAGAAGCTATGTATCTCTTTCTTTTTGTTGATATATTTGATACATATCTTCTGTGTGGTATGTTTGTAATTTTATGTATTCTTTGTAAACCAACCATCTACCATTTGTTTTGAAGGTTGGAGGTTATTGGTTGGTTGGGGAAAACCAATTGTGCATACAATGTTGTAATTCTGTATTCCTGGTATGTATAGATGGGTTGCATAGAGTTTGATTGACATACCTTATTCATATGTCTTTATTGATGCATCTAACTTGTATGTCACATTTTGATATATGCATGTGTTTAGGGGGAGCTTTGCTTGAAGTCTCGTCCCAAATTATATATGATAACTCCATGTGTTTTGTCATCATCAAAAAGGGGAGATTGTTGGCCCAAAGGATATTAGCCCTAGCTTTGATGATAACAAAACATATGTAGTTATGTTTTTAACAATTGTATTTAATAAAGTTTCAGGTTAACTATTTGTTGCATTTTGGCTCCATCACAAGACTCATACATTTGAAAGCCAAGAAGATGTAGATCCCAAAACCTAAGCACATAGAAGAGCTCAAGGATCAAGTATACTAGAGAAGACTATATCAAGATTTGTATTTTTATTTTTTGCATTTTAGATAGGATTTATAGTCGTTTGTTAAAACCAAGATAATATAGGTTGATAGCTTTTGGGATTGACACACACACATACACATTTCATACTCCTATGTGTTTTAAAAAGAGTTCATAACTATTCTCTTTATCATTTTCAAAATCGAGTTTCAGAAAAAATGAGTTTCGAAAAAATTGGGTTTTCGATTTAGAAAAGTGTTTTTACAAAATATAGTTCTAACTTTATTTTGTGTTGATTCATGATTACACACTGGTTTTACAAGTTCCTAGAACTCTATTTTATATTTAAAGATCAAAAGTTATTTTGTCGGGAAAAGAATGGTTTCAAAAAGATTTCTATACCTTGCCTTTGGCCCATTGTCGGTCGACCGGCCAGTCGACCGTAGGCAGAGCAAAATTGCTCTATCGGTCGACCGAGCGGTCCAAGACATGCACCAAAGTGCATTTGTGCACTTTGGTCGATCGGGCGGTCGACCGACTGCAAGAGCTTTGCTCTCGGTTGGGTCCGATCAACCACCTCGTCAACCAACAGAGAGTTTAGCTCTCTGGTTGGGAACAACGGTCGACCGATCGGTCGACCGCGATCCCCAACGGTCAAAAATCCAACCGTTGGTGGTCGACCGGCCGGTCGACCAATAGAAGAATTTTTTCTGTATTTTTCCCAATGGCTATATTCTGCTTTGTCTTTTTTTGGGTCTTTTTCCAATGACTCTTTTGGGTTTTCTACTCATGTTTTCATCTCCTATAAATAGTGAGACTGTAGAAAAACTCTCTAACAAGATTTTTAAAGTTTAGATCAAGTTTTTTTTACATGTTTACATCAAGATTTAGCTTTTTCTGTAAAGATTTTCTTTTGAGCCAAAATTCTATATTCTTGATTTTTAGCTTGAGCCTTCCCTCTACGCCTATACATGCTATTTTCACTACACAATCTCAAAGAGTTTTACCTCCTCATCTTGGTTAAAGGATTGTGCTTGTGAGCCATTTGTGATCAAGTGAAGATCACCGATTTCCTTCTATTGAGAAATGGTAGAGGTTGCGGCCTCAAGTGAGCTAGTGAGCTCCGTATTGGTATTGCGGCACCGCAAGAAAGGACTTGTGAGTCCATTGATTTCTAGTGAGAACTTGTAACAGTTGACGATCTAGTGAGATCGGTTATAGCGAAAATCCTTTATAGTGTTGAAGGCGAGAACGTAGAGCAGTGCTTCGAACTTCAAAATATATCATCGTGTTTGCGATTGCTTACTCTTTCTCTCTTCACTCTACTCTCTCTTTACTTACTTGCACACTTATATCGTTTACTTATTTGCAAGTATTTCTTAAGTTGTGATTGGTATTTACTAGGTTGCTAGCAAGTAAATTTTAATTCCGCATTAATTGCCATTTAGTATAGCCATCACCTATTTACCCCCCTGTCTATGTGATTTACAGCTGCCAGCTCATTCTAGAAGCATGCACTTTCAGATTTAACATTTCTTTTTTTGACACGTAATTTCTTTTCAAATATTTATCTCTTTTTAAAATTTTATTACTTTCTTAAATATAGATATTTTTTTAAAAAATATTCAATAATATAAAGATAACAAGGCATGTTTAAGTTAAGAAATCAAATTTTAGAATACGATAGAAATTGCAATACACTGTAATTGATCTTTTCATTTTTTTGACAATTAACACATTGTACTAATATGATAAATATAAAAAAAATCAAAGCACACAAATAAAACATCATTTAATTTTTAAAAATAAGATGGATAACTTGTATGTGCAATGCGCATGCCTAACAGTTTAGTCTTAGTGCTACATTATTAAATTAAAAGTAATAATTCAGTTCAGTTATTGTTATGTTTAAGCCTATGATACCAATAAACATCAGATCCATCCGAACATGTCCACCCCTTAGCTGTATAATCTGACTCATGTGCCAGCTCCCAGCTCTACACGCAAACGCTGCACCCAGTATAGGCCTGTTCGGTTGTCCGCAAGTGCAAGTTGTAAGTGGGAAATCATTTTGCTTAAAATGGGTAGTTGTAAAAAAGTTTTCCGCAAGTAAGTTTTCAAGTATTTGGTTGGTAATGCGGAAGTGTGATTGAGAAAGTATATTGTCAATTGTAGTGTTTAAGTATATTGTCATAGTATTTGATACAACTATAAAATAAAATGTGAAAATCATTTTGTTGTTTGGTTTGTTTGCTTGCAAAATCTACTAAACACGACGTAAGTAAATTTTTTAAGTAATTAAATTTAAAATAGAACCCTTACTTAATTAATAGGTAAACAAAAAATATTAATCTAATAATAAAAAATTAATCTAATAATAAAAAACATTGCAACTGTCTCAGCAAGTGGGCCAGAAAATTGCAAATAGATTTGCAAGTGCAAGTGAGTCTATAAGTGGATCACAAAGTGGACCACAAAATTGCAGATAGGTCTACAAATAAGCTTTACAATCCAAAATTCAGCCGAACAATGTAATTAAATTGTTTTGCAAATGGGTTTTGCGATCCAGCCACCATTTTCACCCTACCAAACATGCCCTATGTGCCCCTCTTCCACCTCTCTCACGCGCATATCACGTGGCCATCTCCCTTGCCAAATGCCAAATAGGAGAACGGATATTGCCACCCAGCAAACTGATTAGGGCACCGACGTGATAAAGGCACCCACCAAGAGTGTTAATGACGCTCATCAATTTAGAAAAAGCCCTAAATTATCCCCTCCCTTCTTCTCTCCCCCCTCTGCTCGAATCGTCGACGACCTCCCCTCCTCTTCCCTTCCTGCCGCATTCAGCCCTGCCTCCCCCTCCCTTCTCCCCCTCCTCTTCCCTCTTGCCCCGACCTCCCCCCATCGCCGCACTCCCCTCCTCACCCTCGTCCCCCCACTGCCCAATGCCCCCTCCACGCCTGCCCGGCCCCCTCCCCTCCTCCCCGCCCCTCCCCCACCAGCCTCCCCCTCCTTCCCGCTTCGCCCACCCACCTTTCGGCCTCCCCTCCTCCCCGCCCGCCTTTCCCTGACTTTTTGTTCGGCTAAGTCCGACGGAACAGAATAGATATATTCAGCCGAAATTGGTAGATACATGCCTGTTCAATCGAAACTGTTCGGCAGATCGGCTGACTGACCAGGTCTGCATTTGTTCGGCCAATTTCAGCCGACCAGATCTGTATCTGTTCAGCCAGTTCCGACCAACCAGATCTGTTCTGTTCGATCAGACTTGCCAAACAGAAGGTCAGGGGGCGGGCGGGGGGTGGGGGAAGTGGGGGAGGCTAGCGAGGAAGGAGGAGGAGACACCATGGCTCGTTGCTGTTCGTTAGAAAAGAAGAAGGAAAAGGAAGAATAGAGAAGGACATTTTAAACTTTTTCATGAGAATAGTTGTGCTTAAATAATACATGTTTGTAAATTTTTCCTATATGTCCTGATCAATTTGATGGGTGGCAATATCTGTCCTCTAACTATAACCAGAATCTAAAAGGGCGGACTTTGAGCGTGCCATTTGTCAGTGTACTTCTCTATTTCTAGAGAGAGAGAGAAAGAGAGGGCATCATTATCATCTTTCAAGGGGTCCTCGTCTCTCTCATCATCCTCAGCTTCTATTCTATTAATCTTGACCCCTCTTCCTCTCCTCTCATCATTAAAAAGCCGGGCCCTTTCCTGCTCCTTTCCATTTCCTTTTGGCCCCAATTCCTCCTCTTCTACTGTTGGTTTCAAGCCCTAGAATCTCAGCAGGTGGCTCCCTTTTCTTATTCTGCGTATTGGATCTAATTGGTTGCTGTTGCTTTTTCGTTGCTGTAATTTTCTGGGTTTCATGTGATTTCATGCAATTTTGAGATGTGGGGAGCGAGTTTGTTGATTTGGGTCATCCCAAAACGCGATTTTTTTTTTATGGGGTTTTGATTGGATTTTCTAGGTTCTTGTTTGGTTGGTGTGAATTCAGGTACATGTAACGCCCTTTTCAGTTAATGTTTTTAAATGTGGAGGATTATTTTGATTGAAAATATTATTGATATGGGCAGCAATACACAATCCCTTGGCGCTTTTCCTTTTGTGCTGTAATGTTCGAATAATGAAAATTTGAATCTCATCTATGGGTTTGGTCGGATGCATTAAACTAAACAAAATGTTTCTTTCTCTATTTCAGGGGTTTTGAAATGAACATTTTGATTAATTTCGTATCAGGTCTTTAAAGGCATCTGCCTCTCTTCATACTGGTAATACTTCAAGGTATTTCAGATTAATAAACATGTTAGCACTAGGATAACTAGTCTATTCATTTGGTTGAAAGTGCACTTGTTCAATTTGGTTGGGCTTGAAACGGACATGGTGTTGCTGTGGGAGTAAGGTTGATGCATCTAATTAAATTTCTTCTGACATTTGGTTTAATATCAATATGAATAAGAGCAGAATCTTTACGAGGAATAGAACATTCATACATTATTGCTGATCCTAAAAAAGAAAAATATTTCACTGTAGGGAAACAAAAAAAACTTATGTTGATTTGCTTATCATTAGGCAGCACACATACTTTAGTGGGCCTCACTTTATGCACGATTAGTTATATTCCTCTATTCTCCATTAATATAAGTGATAGGCTTTTATGAGGAATAGGTAAGGTTGTTATTCTTCATTCTCTGTTAATCATAATCACCTGATAACTAATTGATATGTGTATTAGTGGACATGATGATGTTTTATTCCTAGACTATTATTTGAACCAAGCTTTATATGTCTTTGCTCATATTTTTTTGTTCTTATTCCTCAGTTATAATATCTGACAGATCCTGAAATTTGTCTCTATGAAATACGTGATTTGGTCTGCCTTTCATTGCAGAGTTTTGTGGAGCTTTAAATTTCTGCAATACAGTTTAAAGGTACTGTATCCCATAGAGTATTGGTTCTCAGGGAGGGGTGGTGAGCTGCTGATTGATTCCCAGAGTAACATACATGTAAATTCCATTGCTATGGTTCTCCTTTTTTTGGGTATTGTTTATATGTTTAATTACTAATCTGTATCAAACTATAATGACATCATAATATATCTATGTACTGTTGCAGTTTTAAGTTGAAGTGTTTTCTATCTCTTCATAATTCTTGGGGTTTGAATTCTGCTACAGGTAATCTTATCGAACCTCCAATCTTCAATGATAATTCTGTTGTTTGATTCGTGTTGCATCCCAATTAATTGTGGAGTGAAGGCTAATAGATGATCATCAACAAGGAAGCTACTAGCTTAAAATAAGACATCTAATTGTGTCCATCGTACTTGCATGTTAGTGTATAAAAATAGCTAAGACGGGTGCTCTCTGTTGTGTGGCCGCTGGGCCACATGGAACAAAACCCATTTTGGACAGCAGGGACCGTTCAATGGATCATAATGAACCCAACTGGAGAATAAATTCAAGCTTCTCCCCTCCACTGCCGCGGAGATGGGATTGCAGGTTTCATCCTGATGGACCACCTCGTGAAACAAATGGGACTGCCATCTATGGGTCTTCAGCATCCTCACAAAGCAGGGGAAGTAGAAGTGGGTTCAGCAGCGAACAGTATCCAAATCATCACCATTCTGTCTCTGATGGCGCACTTTCATATTATGGTAGCCCATCTGACAATCCCCAAGCACCTCGTTGGATCCCACCCGTACAAAGATATGATCTTGGCGAGTTTTCCACACCTTCAGGAGGTATGTTTTGGCTATTAGACCTGTATATATGATTCACAAAATGCTATAGAATTGCTAGCCTCATGCTTGCAATAATACTTTTTACTTACTCTATTATTGTATCATATATATATATATATATATATATATATATATATATATATATATATATATATATATATATATATATATATATATATATATATATATATCAGCATTCTAATTGTCCACATGCAATAATTAGTTTGCATCCTTGTGTTTATCTGTTGTTAGATTTTAGTTCTATGTACTAAACAAAGCTTACGCAATCCTTGGCAGTGGACGTTATAATGGAAATTAGACAGAGGGCTTTTTACAAGGTTTTAAAAACTAAAATGAACATATCATTGGTCTCTTTCTTCCTTCGGACTGTAGTAGTGATACATATCTTTGTTCCTCTGAATCATGGTTCCAAATATCAGTCAATTCCATTATATAGGCAATATTATATCGGATTTTGAGGTACCCGATATGATATTAACCCTACTATCAGCCGATTTCGGGGCTAATATTACCGTAATGGCCAAGAGGCCGATATTGATGGGGATATTGATGATATTTGATACTTTTAAAACATGCTCTGAACTCTAGTAAAAGCATAACTCATCAGGGTACTGAATTTGGTCAAAGAAGGACCAAAATATGAATGATTTTGATTTATGCTTTAGAGACGTGGATAGCTTTTTTGCCTTTTTGATTTTCCGCGTCACTTGAAATGGCCGGACTCGGTGCTCGAGTTAAGAAAGAGGTGAAAGAGAATGAATGGGCATGTGTGAAGGAAATGGCAAGAAAACGGGCTAGATCCTTATCTTCTCTTGTGTATTTAGCTGTAACCATCCTCATTTGCAAATCAGCATTGTTGTTGACTGGACAAATTGTTTGCCTCCAATTGTTCTAGGTCGCAAGGATGCCTCTATCATGAAATGATTCCATGTCAGGCACAACACTTCATTGACACTCATACTTCTTGACATTCCTTGGACACATTGGTCCTCACCTAGGTTGCGCTCCTATGAATACACGAGACAGATACAACACTATTGAGTATGTGGATGTGACAAATGCTGGAAATGGAGGATACAGGTCCTGCATGAATATGACAATAATTATATTATATGTGTGTGAGAATTAATGTTAATTATCTATACAACAAATTAGGAAGGGTATATAATGGTTAAAAGAACACTAAGGTAATATAAAAGTTTACAAGTTATGTGAATTAGTAGTTGCCAGAGAAATAATAATTCCGTGTTAAGAAAGTGGATAAATTATATAAACCTATCTGCATGTCAAATGGAATTGTGAGCCTAATATTCTTGCGATTAGATTTTTAATATAAAAGGTTCTGAGATATATAAACCAGTAGTTACCAGAGAAATA
Source organism: Agave tequilana (assembly GCA_038442645.1). Classification (NCBI taxonomy): domain Eukaryota; kingdom Viridiplantae; phylum Streptophyta; class Magnoliopsida; order Asparagales; family Asparagaceae; genus Agave; species Agave tequilana. The sequence continues at coordinate 49,178 of JAVJIF010008825.1, forward strand.
ATAAGTCTTTATTTAGAAAGTGGATACATTATATAAATGTATCTGCAAGTCAAATGGAATTGTGAGCCATCATTCTTGCAATTAGATTTTCATTTTTTTGGTCTCAGATGCATTATATGTTGGGATACTTGATAATTTTTTGGAAAGATAATAGAAGTATCCATCAAGTATCCAAGTAATACGTATGCCTTTTTGGTGGGAGTATTCATTTAACAACTTTTGACATCCCAAACATATGCGTATAATGTTTTGGCAATAATTTTGTTTTAAAGGATATTTATCATAATGATGATTAAAAAAAGCTTCTAATATGTAATGCAGTTAAGGGTGGCAATTTTGACTCGACCTGCTAAGCAGACCCATACCCACTGAGAAGTTAGTAGGTTTAGTTTAACCATTATCAGTTCTTTTTTTTTTTTTTGGATGAGAGAACTTTAGCTTTATTAGATTAAGCATTGGTTACAACTTGTCATCCCTAACATCTCAGTTAAGGATGAGGAAATAGAGGAATACAACCAATATCCATAAATAGCTAGATTACTACAAATTCACAATAATGTCAGCTGTTTTGTTTCCTTCTCGTCTTGAGAAATCTTGCTTCACGCTTCTGTGGTTGTTAAGGAGCCATCTACACTCTTCAATAAGATAGGCTAGTCTCCAATATGGATTTCCTTGGTGGTTGTTTATCCAGTGCACCAAATTGTAAGAATCACTAATGATTATGCAAGGCCTAGCCTCTCCAAGACTTGCCAATTTGAGACCCTTCAGAATCGCATAAGCTTCAACAAGTAGTGGGTCTATGGTTTCAATTCACTCGGCCGCAACCCACCCCAGTTCTCCAGAATGGTCTCTAGCAAGGACCACAATATTAGTACAATTCGAGCCTATTGCGGCATCAACGTTGAGCTTGACTTCGCCTTCAACAGGAGCTGTCCAACGCGGATGCTGTTTCTCCAAATTGCTCTCACCTGTGTCATTTAATACAAACACCTTCTGCACAAGGTTGTAGTCGTAAGGCGTTGGCAACTATCCTGTCCACATTCCATGGTGTTCGCTCAAAAACCCAACTACCCTGTGTTTTCCAGATCCACCACATAACTTGTGCCCCAACGTCGATAGTCCTTGACTCATCCGCACCCTTCTCTAATAGTCTCAACCCCACTGTTTGGATAAAATCATTTGCACCCGCCAAATTAGAGAGCTCGAGCTTGGACCATCCCTCGGCAGCTAACGGGCAATGGAGGAGGAGTTGGGAGCAGATCGTACATGCACTGTTGATGCCTGGGATATGCCGTGCCCTTCGTTAGTCGTTAGTGCATCATGTAGACAATGCCATATGCAGTGAAGAACTCGCGGTTGAATCCTACTTTGTGCCCAAAGCCATTTGAAAAATTGTTGTCTCCCGATATCTCAACTCCGACCAGCATATCTGTATGTCAAGCGAACTGTGTTCACGTCTCTCCGGAGTCATATAAGTTTGTCACATCTGCTTGGGTCGTGGCGGCATATAGGAGTGTTCGAGATAGCCCTTGCCGTTGCCTCGTCAAGCAGAGAGAAGACCATATCCTCAATCCATCTGTTGTGCTGATTGTCAATTAGTTCACTGACCTTGGAATCCCTGAGGAGTTGGCCTGAATGGGGTATGGTAGAGTCCATGTACTGTACGACTTTAACAAACTTCCAAGTAATTCTTTCAAGAATGAGAGATTTATACTGCAATCCCCTCCACAAGGCCGAGCATTGAGGCTTCAAATTAGACTCTCCGTAGTCACTTCAGGGAAAGTATTTGGCTTTGGGGAGTTTTGCCCAAAGAGCAGTTGGATTCAAGAGCAATCTCCACCCAATTTTCATGTATAAAGCTGGCCATAATCAGTTTAGGCCATTGATAATCAAGTACTGGTCATAAAAGGTATGGGTCATAAACAATAAACAGGTCGAATTCTGGTTTGACCCTTTGACATACGTTCACCTGAGATGACCTGATTAATATATATATGTTTCAGTACAGTATTATGATTGAAAATAGCAAGTGACATAAATGTGAATTAGCCTGTTGGAACCTGTTCGACTCGTGTTTGGAGTACACAAGAGAAAAACTAGCAAGTATGGAGTACACAATTTTTGTGCTCGCTCTAGAGCTAGTGCATATAATCTTGTGACCAACAATGGAACATATAGAACATGTCGAGATCCTGAAGGTCTAGGTTAAGCAATTTGTTATTTGGCATTATATCTTCATATATAGATTGATGATCTACATGGTTTTTGACCTTCACGTGAACTGAGATAATGGCTCCATATACTGATTAATGATCTTCCTAGTTTGAGCCTTGTTACAGATGAATTGACAGAAAATCCAATTTCACCTCTTTTATCTGTGCCTGGTTACTTGCTAGATGGATTGTTTCTTATTTATGGCAGTGCACTATGACCAGGCAAATGAATAAACTTAATCTTCTCAATAAGCTTAGAAGCAATATGAGCTCACATGCTGGTGCAGCTTCATCTTCCCATGCATGAAACCTAGCAACATTTGCTTATTCTTGGTGTCTCCATCCCAGCTTCTGAGATCTGTCTGTGAATCATGATATCGACCCTGGTCAGACCTATATCCGATCAGATTATACTTTACTAGTATCTCTTTGATTAATTTCAATTAAATTCTGACCCATTTAATCTAGTCTAGTTAATAAATGTGTGTTATGGGTATAAGAGAATTCAACTGGAGCAATCTGAGTCACGCCGTAAGTTGGTCTTGAATCTTTGTGGAGGATTCTTAGGAAATTTCTCCACACGTGAGTAGATCAGATGTAAGCAACCGCGATCAACAAAGAATTTTTGTGAAAAACCCGAAAGGAAAAACCACGGGAGAGGGGAGAGAATTTACTATAATGTCAGATGTTTATAATGAATTCTGTAGAGTAATGTTGCGATTATAATTTCTAGGGTTTGATGTAATAATCAGAAGACACGCCCTCTCGATGAGAAGGAGATGTATATGTACGCTCTTGAGCTGTTATTATGGGTGCGGATATTTTGGATTTACATAACTGCATGATTTGCATGTATGATCTCCTTGTAATCGCTCAGATCGCTCCCTTGATTATTGGGATCACCATGTAGAGATATCCACCATTATCAACAACAACCCACATTGATATAGTGGCGTTATAATGTTTAAAACGTGGTGATGGTAACAGCGTAGCTGGATCTGCGAATTGCGTGGATCGTACCATCCGGTTTTAAGCAGTGCAGTAGTAGCAGGCTTCGGTGGGTCTTCATGTTGGAGTCTTGAGTGGCTCTGGGAAGGATTATTGTACTGATCGAAAAAGATCTTGTACTGATTATTTATGAAGCACGACACGGACACGGGTTCGGACACGACACAGACACGGACAAGGGACACGGCAAAATCCAAAAAAAAAAGGATATGGGGACACAAGGAATATTATATTATTATTATATATAAAAAAATTTATAAAATCTAAATCAAGTGATCAATAGACTAACTAAAATACCAATCAACATGTGCACAAACTATAAAATATCACAAGTTTATAACAATATTCTAACTACTTAACATCACAAGTTCAAAACAAATTACAAGCGCCATCATATGTCTTAAGATGAAGTCGAAGCTAGTCCAATGACTTCTTCATAATCTTCTTTTCCATCATTCGCAAACAATACGGCCTTCATCGTGGGTTCATCAAGAGAAAGAGTAACGAAATTTAGAACACTAACACCCTAAAATCAGTCAAAGCCATCGCCGCCAATATCCCACATCTTTGTTTCCTCTTCATTATATTCTTCTGAATTTCGAGAAAGTAAACCAAGATTGTTATGCACATACACTAGATCTTCCGCCAATGTTAGGGTTAATTTGTTCCTCTTTAAGGAGTGAATAAAGCAATATGTACTCCTATTTCTTTCACAACAAGAGGAACATTGTTGCTTAGAAGCTTTAAGGCCAACACTTGTAAATTAGGAGTTGATGAGCCATAAAGAACCCGTCAATTCTTCGGATCCACAAATCCTATCACGAGAATCTGGATCAGCAAAATCACCCAAAGTGCCCGAAAATCTAGCATATTCCATGCTCACCGCCCGTCTTTCTTCAGGGTTGGGATAGTATCTCCTCAAACACCTGCTTCTTTCAGAAGAGATCTCTTCATCTTGATGGGAAGCTAGACGACATATATTCTCATTAAGCCAAACATCATGATGATACCTATTAACATAAATAATAACCGCATTAAAGAATAACCACATTAAAGACAATGAATTATAACATAAACTTAGATATTACCTTGGATTCAAAGAGTGTGTCAAACATTGAAGTGGCATGTTACTCTTGTTCCATTGATCCTCCAAGATTTGATGCACATCATAAAAAGGTGATTGCTCATTTCTTTTTTTTCTTCGTGCTAATAAATTACCCTTTTAACTTTCTCGATTGTTGTGTCCTACATGTCATACACCACATGACGAGATGGCTTGTCGGTGTCGGTGACCCTTATTATGTCATAAATTGGCTCGGTGAAGGTAATGATGTAGTTTATCTTGTCCCACCATAAATCATCAAGGACTTTCTCTTTAACAAATTGTGCTTGTCCCACTTCATCATCCCTATACATGTTCCATTGACAAAATCTTGGAGGTTTCTTTTGATGACTTTAAACCTCTTCAATATGATAATCCAAGAAGCAAATCTAGTATCCGCCACTGCAAGAAGATTCATCTTGGAATAGTTATTGAACATGGCAAGCCTCATAGAATGGTTCATGATAAAATTCTTCATAATCAAGGCATCATTTGAGACCTTCGTGATCCAACTGCATTTGCCTCCGTATTTTTAGCTGCAAAAATATTCTTAAGTGCAAGATTCAGAGTGTGCACTACACGAGAATTCCAAAAGATGTGAGGAAACTTGCTCTCCACAATAGCACCAGCGGCCTTACATACAGAAGCGTTATCGGTTAAGATTTGGATGACATTTTGAGCACCAACTTCTTTAATGCAATCTTCAAGCTTCTCCCCAATGTAATGTCAGTTTTTCACTTATCCCTCGGTATTTACGGAGTTCAAGAACATCGGGCCACTTTCGGTGATCGCCATGAAATTAATGAGAGGTCTTCTTTGCTCATCCGCTCACCCATCACTACAAGTAGATACCCCTTTTTACTTTCATGTGGCCTTGATGGGCTCCATCAACCCTTCTACGTGAGATTTTTCACGTTGTAAGAGAGGTTCTCAAAGAGTTGTAGCCGGGAGGTTTGTAGCCGGCGATTGGATTGATTGCGGCAAATTTAAATGACTTGGCATACCATAGATTCCTTGTCAAATTAAATGACAATCTACTGGTATAGGACTCCTCGCAATAATGCAATCTAATTCATTCCTTGTCTCTTTATTGAATGCTTGATTAACGATGTTGACCCCCCTTCTTTTCTTCGGTGCTCTTAGACCACTTGCACTTCCACCGGCCACACTTGACGTTGAAGATTGGTAATATTATGTCTCTAGGCATATAAGCCTTCAATTTCATTTTCGCTTGCTCCATCTCCTTTGTCATATCCTTTATGTTGTGGGGTTTAACCGTTGCATACATCTTTATTCTTTATTCGCTTATCCGCATGAGATGGGCCTTGACTCTAGAATAAGATCCATTGAATGATTTAAGGCAATAACTACATTTCCACTTCCAATTTCCTCCTCTTCCAATTTTTTCCAATTTAGTTACAAACTTTCAAAGAGGTGCATGAGCATCCACCAGACCACTTGAAGAACCTTCTATCGATCATATTGCTCTAATTTCTAAACATAACAACACAACAATATCAAAATCTTAAATCAATTAAACTCAAATTTCTATACAATCCTACATTAATCATGCAATTCATATTGCTCTAATTTCATACCACAACAATAATCCTCTCTGCTCCCACTGACTCTCTCAGTCTCTCTCTCTCTCAGTCTCTCTCTTAGTCTCTCTCTGCCTCTCACTCTCTCGTTTAGTCGCTTCTCTCTCAGTCTTTCCTCATCTCTCACTGCCTCTCTCTGCTCATCTCTCTCAGCATCATTATCAGTCAAGAGATCACAGAGAGGGGGGAGAGAGATTACAGAGAGAGACACATGGGGAGAGAGAGACAGGAGAGAGACTGAGAGACGCCGACACACAGAGAAAAAGAGATCCGAGAGAGATGAGGGGGTGAAAATTTACCTGAGATCATTGACGATGAAGATCGGAGATCGGATCAAAGTGAGATCAGCGAGGAGGATCTGTAAAAAACAATCAAAATCAAAGAAAACCCCAAATTAAAACCCTAAAAGCCTAAAATCAAAATCAAAGCTTACCTTCGTCGTCGTAGTTGTCTCCGCCGCCGCCGCCAAGATGGATCCGAGGAGAACGAGAGAGATCCAAGAGAGAGAAAGAGAGAGATCGAGCTCGAGCTCGAGAATGAACAGGTAAGAGAGGGTTAAAAAGAAAACCAGCGAAATGGTTTTTTTACCTGACCCGCATAGCAGCAACGACACGTTACGTGTCCAGCCTGTGTCCAGACCGGGTTAAACCCGATTCGCTGAGCGGAAACAGTCTGGTCCTTGTCGGGCACGTATCAGGGCCGTGTCAGGCACGTTTCCGTGTCCGACACGTGCCCGACACGGACATGGCCTGGGTCTGGCCGTGTCCGTGTCTCATAGCTAATTATTGTCGTCCCGGAGAGTCACGCAGCTTTGGTTGAGTAGTGGCTCTTGGTGAGTGATGTCTGATCAGAAGTGGGCTCGGGGCGAGGCCCGATGCTTTCTTTTTAGGTCCATGAGCCAGAGGCATTCTTTTTGGGCCCATGTTAGGTTTGTTATAAGCTGGGCCCACTGGTAAAGAAGCGAAGCCTCCAAGTGTCTGGACATGTGTCGTGATCTTGATGAGAGTCAAAATCTCTGACCACTACAGATGCTCCCTTCGTCACTTAGGAGTCTCCGAGCGAGGAGGGGAGCAGACTAATTCCATCCTTCGATATGACCTTTTTGTTGAGTAGTCAGAGGGTCTTCTTGCGCTTCGTGGAAAATAGCTAGAGAGTACTTGAGAGAGGTTGGGGCGCCCTTTCATACTTTTGCATTTAATGTCACGTCTGTAAAGACTGGCAAAATGTCACGTCACGTGTCCAATCGTGCGCTGTGGGCAGATAGCCGTCGTTTGGAAGCGCACTAGAGTGAGTTAGGATTCACACAACGATTGGGATTTAGAGATAGTCGGCGTGTGAAAAGATGCTTTAGCTCTAGGCCATCATTGCGGTGACATCAGCGCCTGCTTTTAAATTAGGGGAAAACATGAAAGTTTGGGCTTTTCACAAACCCTAGATTTCACTAAGCTTTCTGCCTCTTCATTTTCCCTTTCTTTTGCTCTGAATCCTTGCATTCAAATTCATTAATCAATCTTTGAAATGGCGAGAGGGAAATCTGTCGCCGTCGGAGAAGAGGTGAGGAGTAAAGGCGTCGTGGTTGAGAACGGAAAGAGGGCCGCTCTCAGAACGAAAGAGGCCATGGATTTTGATCTCAAGCCGCGCGTTCTTTGTGGCCAGAAGGAGGTCGACGAGTACTTGGCAATGTACGACGTTCATCTTCCCTCCAAGATTGAAGTGGAGTGGTGTTTGCCTGAGACTGATGTCATAGTGTCACCTCCTACCGACGGTGTATACTTCCACCCTCAGGTCTTGACTTTGGGGGGAGCTCTCCATGACTCCCTTTGTCCGAGACGTCCTGGCCCGCTTCAAGGTTCTTCCCTCGCAGTTGACACTGGGGGCATGGCAAACTGTTTTGGGCTTTGAAGCCCTCTGCTGCTTTTGCCCCTGATACATATGGGGTAGAGGAATTTTGCGCCGTCTACTTGATGAGAAAATTTCATCAGGATGCTCGCTCCTTCGTTCCTCGAAGTGGATGCGACAAGTTGATTATCAACCTGGTGGACAACGACTATGGATGGTGCGACACCGTCGCCCGTGTCTCTGGTCCTTAGGAGACTGATCTGGCTTAGGACCGTGGGCGCGTCCCAACAACCGTGTGGAATAGTGGTCCACTTCCTAAGGGGGAGCGCCAACATGTAAGATGCAGGAGAGGGTTCGGAAGCTATACCGGCTCAAATATGACTGTCATAATTGGAGCTGGCTGTTGGACCCAAGGAGGACCTTCAAGCCCCAACGGTTTCGCGACCCTCGGCGTCAGGTAGAGATGGCGAGGTGCAGGCTCCTACCACCATGGTTCAAAGTATCGGCCTCGGCTGCCAACTCGACCGGCAACGAGACGGATCTGTCTCGGGGACTCGGATCGGACTCGGACGATACGCGCAAAACGCTACATAGAACGCCAAAAAAATTATGAAAAAATTATGACAAATCGTAAAAAAATGTAGACTTCAAAATTTATGTATCACATATTCAAAACATATCACCTAGCACTTAAAACATAACGTGAAAGTATAAATACAAGCATCGTCGGTAGAAAGATATCAAAATACACGCATAATATAGTAAATTGCACAAAATAATTCATAAGTACTCACAAGCATTATTCCATCTGACCGGGTACATGTGCTATATGTTGCTTCAATCTAGTGATACCACCATGGACTTGTTTCCCACAATAATTACACTTCACAAGTTTTCTACTTCCACCAACAGGGGTACCATGTTCCCATCCTATATCGTGTTGCTTTGGAGCCATACTGAAATTTAAAAAATTATCTGCTAAATTAGATTAAAACTAAAATTAACTAAATTAAAACAAAATTACATTAAATTCAATTAAATTAAACTAAATTAAATTAAACTAAACTAGTTTATGCTAGATTAAGCTAAACTAACTTAATTACTTAACTTTAATAAAATTATTAAATTACCTAACTTAATTATAATTACAAAATTTTATTAAATTAAGTTTAACTAAACTAATTTAAATTAAAATTAAACTCAATTAAATTAAACTAAATTAAATTAAACTAAACTAGTTTATATTAGATTAAGCTAAACTAACTTAATTACCTAACTTCAATAAAATTAAGCTTAACTAAACTAAACTAATTTAAATTAAATTAAACTCAATTAAATTAAACTAAATTTAACTAACCTAAACTAGTTTATACAGAGAGACAGAGACAGAGAGGGAGAGAGATGGACAGAGAAACAGAGAGGAGAGGATCAGAGGGGGGAGAGAGGAACAGAGAGAGAAAATGGAAGAGAGAGATGGAGACAGAGAGGGAGAGAGGGACAGAGAGAGACAGGAGAGGATTAGAGGGGAGAGAGAAACAGAGAGAGAAAATGGGAGAGAGAGATGGAGACAGAGAGGGAGAGAGGGACAGAGAGAGACAGGAGAGGATTAGAGGGGAGAGAGAGAAACAAAGAGAGAAAGGGAGAGGGGGAGAGAGAGATAGAGACAGAGAGGGAGAGAGAGGGATAGAGAGAGACGGAGATAGAGGGAGAGAAGAGAGATCGACGGAAAGAGAGGGAGAGAGAAGTACCTGCGAGGGGATGGCGACGGCGACGGCGGGGTTATTTTTTCTACTTCAGATCCGCAGGCCCGACGTGAGAGAGAGATCGTGAGAGAGAGCGAGAGATGAGCAGCGTGAGAGAGAGAGATCTATCTATCTATCTATCTCTTTTTATCTTCGGTTCACGGGTGCCGAGTCGGACCCGACTCGGGTCGACTCGGCACCCGCCCTTTGACTCGGGGGTTCGAGTCATTTCGTAGGCGACCGAATCGGATACGACTCGGCCGAGTCGTATCCGACTCGACCGATTCCTTGAACTATGCCTGCCACTAGGAAGGAGAGCGCTTCCGCGAGCGATGTCTCGATGAGAGAAGCAGAGTCTTGGTTGAACGGCGCGACTTCGGAGCCTGAGGTGCGACTCAAGAAGCGCCCGACTCGAGCGGAGCGACCAAAAAGGGGGGAGCTGCATGAGCCTTCTCCTCAACTTCAGATCCCCGGGAGAGTAAGTATTGATTTGGCTCCGGATCTTTTCATATTTTGTTTTCATGGTTTTGACACTTGCTTTACAGAAGAGACGCCAAATCAATTATGATTTTTATGCCGAAGAGTTGGAGAGGATGATGACTGCAGTGGGCGAAGGCTCTAATCCTGAAGAGGGAGACGAAGCTGAGCATGAAGTCTCTCCTAGCGTAATGGGGCAGCCAAAGTCTTATGATCCAACCTCCGAGATCGAAGTCCTCGGAGAGGCGATGCCCTCAGAGGATATCTCTGAGATCGAAGTCTTCGGAGAGGCGGTGCCCCCAGAGGACACCTCCGTGTCTGTGCCTCCGACTGAGGAGCCTGTACTCAGTGACAAGAGTCGGCGGGGTGGACGCTGCTAACGGGCCCTCGAGGTTGGCCTTCGCCTCCCAGATGACAGCTCCGAAGCCTCAAGGAGCGAGCTCTGGACTGAACTTGCTTCCGCGGAAGGGAGACATCGAGGTGGCCCTCAGACATGGTGACTTCCTCTAAGGATTGAAGGAGTTTAAGGTACTTCCGTTAAGGGACCAACGGAGAATGCTGGAGAATAAGATCTTCCGTGTAAGTTCAATCTGTACTTTGTCTTCTGGTAATCATGTAGCTCACCCTGGATTTCTTCTTTTGCAGAATGCCGTATTCACTGTCGAGCTCTTAGGCAGTCAGCAGGTCGCCTTGAAGGAGGAGAGGGCTAATGCTGACTTGCAGAGGAGGTAAGACGCCTTGTCTGCTGAGAAGGAGGCCGTTGAGAAGCTTACTAGGCTCCAGGCTGACTTGGACCGCAAATTGGTGGCCCAACGAAGTCGGAAGGGCGAATTGGATCGGCTCTGGACGGAGTTCCGGGTGACAGAGTTGATGCTGCGGCAGGAATTGTCTCAGGCTTGGGAGGAGCTGAAAAAGAGACTCCAAGCTTTAGGCGACTTTTCAAGGACTGCAAGCTGCAAATCGACTGGTCGAAGGTGTCAAGATTGAGCTCGATCGCGAGAGGATCGCCTTTCAGAGTGAGAAGGACGACCTCCTGCGTGAGCTGGAACAGGCACTTGCTGATAAAGCAGAGGCTGAGAAGCAGGCAGATGAGGACGTTGCGAGGCTGCAGAAGGAGGTCAAGGTCTTCAAGCTCATGAAGTATCAAGATTGGTATAACGATGGGGCATAAGGCAAACCACCGATAAATGCTCTCCGGGGCTATGAGCCTCCTCACCGGCCAATGAACGGTGGAAGTCTTGGCTTTCCATGCTCCTTTAATGCCTATGCTTCCGCCACGACTGCAGTGGTTGGAGCTTCTCGGGATTCTCTGGCCAGTGAAGCTTCTGCTGAGGGCCAGTCTATTGAAGCCTATCAGTACTCCGAGGTGGATCCTGCTTCAGGAGCTGCTGAGGCACTTCACTCAGATATTGTGAGTGTTTTGAGCGAGCTGCAGTTTCTCTGGTTGTATTTTGTTATCTTTTTCGTCAATAATGGATAGACAATTTTTGCTCAATGTCTGGATTTTTCAAACTTTGGACTATTCTCTTATCTTGGCATTTGGTTGTTGGTTATAGCTTGATGAGGCTGTGGAAGGTATGACTCCCGCTTCCCGAGGAACTTCCCCAGGGTCGGACCCACTCGGGGTGTTGATGAATGTGGGGCTCCAGGTCTTGGAAGTCGAGTGAGAAGTAGATTCACGGGTATCAGGCTTATTGAAGAGCCCATGGAGGACTCGGATAACTCCTTTGAGGACTTCAAAGACTCGGTGGAAGGTTCCGACAGGAGCCCAGATCTCTGCTTCATTATATACGCGCCCAACGCGAGAGTGGTGAGGAGCCGCTTCCGATCGATGCTCGGTCTGCCTATTCTCATGGAGCTTATGCTGCATGATTGCCTCATCCATTAGTGGGACCGCGAGTTGAACTGCCATCGGTCGAACGCGAGTTAAACTGCCATCGGTTGAAAGCGAGCGACCTCTGGGACTAGCTGTCCAAATGGATGATTAAGTGGTCGGAACAAGCTCGACAACTGAAGGAGCTAAAGAAGGAGAAGCTCGAGCTGTTTGAGGCTGTGAAGGAGCTGAAGGAGAAACTTGAGCTGTTCGAGGCTCTCCTGGAGAAGTTAGAGGCGTTGAAGAAGGCGATGGCGGAAGCCTCGAGCTTGCGCGATATTATCCTTGAGAGGCAGTCGGTGGTCTAATCGCTGCTCGCGGGTTGAAGAAAAACTCAGCCTCAGAGGGAAGGTTCAACAATTGGAGTTGAGTTTACAGTGTCGCGAGCGTGAGGTTACAAATCTGCAAGTAGAAGTGGTGTGATTGAATGATCACTACCGCGAGTCCTACCAGAAGCCCTGGATCTGCGCTTTGAATTGAGTAGGCATCGCTTTTTGGGCCGTACCAGGTTAGGACCGAGTGATAGTCGTAGGCAGTAGCCATCTTTTTGGCACTTGTACTCCATTTGTAACAATGTATTTGTAATAAATATGTTATGATTCCTTCAATTCTGATTCTTGCTTTTTCTGCGTGTTTGCATGGCTTGTTGCATTTTTCTTATTGTGTTTGACCCGAGGGAGTGAGAGTTAGGACATGGAGTCGACAGTTGTCAGAGCTTGCCCCTAGGGTGATTCATTACAATATCTTTGCAACGCTTTTTAGTTGTCAGGCCAAAAGTCTGATGTAGGTTGTAGGAGTTAGCCGTTAGGTTGAGAACCCGATATAGGCTATCAGAGTGACCGTCAGAAGCGCTTTCATCTTTCAAGAGAGCCTCCGTGTAGCTCTAGCCATAAGGGTGAGGACTCGATATAGGCTGTCGGAGTGACCGTCATGAGCACTTCTGTCTTTCAGGAGAGCCTCCGTGTAGCTCTAGCCGTCATGGTGAGGACCCAGTATAGGTTGTCTGAGTGACCGTCAGGAGCGCTTCCGTCTTTCAAGAGAACCTCTGTGTAGATCTAGCCGTCAGGGTGAGGACCTGATATAGGCTGTAAGAGCGACCATCAGAAGTATTTCTGTCATTCAGGAGTGACTCTGTATAGGTCTGAGCCATCAGAGTGAGGACCCGATATAAGCTGTAAGAGTAACCATCAGAAATATTTTCGTCATTCAAGAGTGATTTCGTATAGGTCTGAGCCGTCAGGATGAATACTCGATATAGTGACTTCGTATAGTTTTGAGCCGTCAGGGTGAGGACCCGATATAGGCTGTCGGAGTTACTGTTAGGAGTGCTTTCATCTTTTAGGAGAGCTTTTGTGTAGGTCTGAGCCGTTAGCGTGAGACCCAATGTAGGCTGTAAGAGCGACCATTAGGAGCGCTTCCGTCATTCAAGAGTGACTCTGTATAGGTCTAAGCCGTCAGGGTGAGGACCCGATATAGTGACTCCGTATAGCTCTGAACCGTCAGAGTGAGGACCCAATATAGGCTGCCAGAGTGGCCGTCAGGATCGCTTTCGTCTTTCAGGAGAGCCTCTGTGTAGGTGTGAGCCGTCAGGATAAGGACTCGACGTAGGCTGTAAGAATGACCATTAGGAACGCTTTCGTCATTCAGGAGTGACTCCGTATAAGTCTGATCCGTTAGGTTGAGGACCCGATATAGACTGTAAGAGCGACCATCATGAGCGCTTCTGTCATTTAGGAGTGACTCCGTATAGTTCTGAGCCGTTAGGGTGAGGACCCGATATAGGCTGTTTGACGCATTTTGAGATCGTAGGAAAAGAGATGGTGCACAATTGTGAACTTTTTCATTGAATGTAATAAGATCATACAGTATCGGTTCAAATGAAAAAAGTTCCATTGCGTTCCGAGCTTCTTTCCTTCTTGATCGGTGTATTGCCTTCTATCGGAGAAGTGCCGAAGATGGTGTTACTTCCTGATTCTGGATGAAAGCCTGGTTGACCTGACTCTGTTGACGTGGAGTCTGGTTCACCTCCCTCACTTTGGTCTCTGAGGATTGTCTGAGTTTGAGGATGAACTCCTTGAGATACCCTCGGTTTACAAGCTCTTGGAGTTCTCTTTGGAGAGAGCGGCAACCAACGGTACAGTGACCCATTCCGTCATGGAAAGTACTATATTCTCCGGCTCCTGGCCCTTTCGGGTTAGGTGGGAGTGGCCTCGGGCGCCTCACCCAGTCTTGATCTTTGATGGGGTTGAAGACATGGTCCACAGAGATTTTGAACGGAGTGAAGTCAGCTTCCTCTCCGTAAGCCTTGGCAGGGTTTTGTGGGGGTTGTTTGTTGATTGCGCTGGAAGCTTGATTCCGATTCTTCTTTGGGAAGGCAGATTGTGGCTTCGGCTTTTTCCCCTTGTCATCCACTCTGGAAGAGCGATCGAATGCGTTCTAGGTCGCATTCTTGATCTGGATGTATTTTTTAGATCGAGAGAGGATGTTCCTCATCCTGGTGACTTCATGCTTCACCAATTGTTTGTAGAAAGAGTGGAAGACTTGCAGCCCACTGATGAATGCGACAGTAACCACATCGTTGTTGTAGTTATACACCAATGTCATTTGGCTTTGGAAGTAACTGACGTAATGTGTGAGGCTCTCTCCGGGCTTCATCTTGATCGTGAGGAGGTGATTGCTGTTTTTCTTAAGCTCTCGTCGGGAAGCGTATTGGTGATAGAAGGCCTGCTTCACCTCTTTGAATCTCCAGAGTGAGTGCCTTGGGAGAGAGTAGAACCTGTCGTAGGCGGCGCCTTTGAGATTGGATGGGAACACGTGACTCAAGAGGAGGTGATCGTGAGAATGGACCGCCATCTTGTCTTGGTATTGCCGAAGTGCTGAATGGGATCGGTCGTCCCCGAATAGCACTTGAAGCTCGACATTATGAATTTTTTAGAGAAACGGTGAGGTGATTTTCTCTGAGAGTGGTGAGTCGGAGGTTCTCAAGCCGCAAGGCTCCACCTCCTTTTGGAGTTGTTTACTTGCTTCCTCGATTCGCTTGCGAACAGTCTCCTCAATGTCGTCGATGCGAGGGACCTTTCGAGGTTTGCGGGGGTCAGAATTCTCGGAGTGCTCGTCATTACTCAGGAGCTCAGATCTGATGCGCCTCCGTTTGCTCTTGGTGTGGGTGGTTTTCACGGAAAGAGGTGGTGACGGGGGAGCCCAAGACCCTTTTGCCCCCTCATTCTTAGAGGACTGCAATTTTTGAAGGATCTCGATCTAAGTGATTAGTTGATTCTGGATGCGGGCTCTCGCGTCTCTCTCTAGAGCAGCTTTCTCGCATTCACGCATCGCCTTTGACCATTGCTCGTCCAATTGCCTTTGGAGGCTGGCGAGTATTCAAAGGAGCTGATCTTCGACAGGGACTCAGTTTTTGTGCCTTTGGTCTCTGCCTCCGGCGTAGTAGTTGAGGGAGAGTGCTCTTCTGCGACGTCTTCGATGTGAACATTGAGATGGGGCGGATGAGTGACCGTAGGCCTCGGCCCCCAGCAACCGTCGACTTTCCTTTTGAAGTGGTGACGACGGCGGCCTGGGATGCACTCTTCCTTGGTGGAGTCATATCCGTTTGGCAAGACTTTTTGAGGAAGGGTTTGGGATAGGGAGATCTTGAGTGTGGATTCAAGTGCTATCAACGGAAGCACCAAAATATGGGGGAAAATTCTCGAAGAATTTCTCCACATCACGAATTGTGAGTAGATCAGATGTAAGTAATCGCTAACAACAAAGAATTATGTGAAAAACCTGAAAGGGAAAAATCATGGGAGGGGGAGAATTCTCAGAGGATTACAATGAATTCTGCAAAGTGATGTTGCGGTTACAATTTCTAGGATTTGATGTAATAATCAGAAGCCACGCCCTTTCGATGGAGGAGATGCATTTATGCTCGCTTGAGCTGTCATTGTGGGTGTGGATATTTCAGATTTACATAACTGTATGATTTGCATATTGTGATCTTGTAACCGCTCAGATCGTGTTGCTTGATTGTTGGGATCACCATGCAGAGATATCCACCACTATGCATAACAACCCATTGATATTAAGGCGTTACAATGTTTAAAGAATGTGAAGATAATCTGACAACGAAGCTGGATCCGCGAATTGCGGGGATCGTGCCATCTGGTTGTAAGCAGTGCAGGAGTAGCAGACTTTGATGGGTCCTCTTGTCGGAGCCTTGGGTGGTTCCGGGAAGGATTCTTGTATTGATCGGAAAGGATTCTTGTACTGATTATTGGCGTCCTGGAGAGTCGCGCAGCTCCGATTGAATAGTGCCTCCGGGTGAGTGATGCCTGATCAAATGTGGGCTCGGGGCGAGGCCTGAGGCTTTTTTCTTGGCCCCATGTGCCCGAGGCTTTTTTTCTTGGGCCCATGTTAGGTTTGTATGTGACCTGGGCCCACTGGTAGAGAAGTGAAGCTTCCAAGTGTCCAAACACGTGTTGTGATCTTAATGAGGGTCAAAATCTGACCACTACACTTTTGAAAACAATTGGGTCTTTAATGGATGTGGAACTTTGATTTACGTAAATTGATCTGATCTGATCTAGTATGACCCATTTGCAACCTACTATGTTTCAATACATAATTTTGTTATACCATGAAGTATGGACACAGATATGGGACACAGATACGACACAGACACGTCGACAAGATAAATCCTTAAAATGTAGTATACGGGGACACTGTGATAATGATATGACTCTTTGTGTGTGTCTATATATAATACATATCAAAATTCATAGTGATTGGAATGAGTTGTACTCAGCAAAAAAAATACAAAATAAAACCTCCAGAGTATGACTCATAGCTTCTATCAAAGTAACAAAATCGAACAAAAAATCTTAAAAAATCTAACCAATGCCTCACTTGGGTAAGCAGGGTGTATCTTCGACTAATATACTATTTACTCATGTCATATAGGCTTCTTTTTCATATTTGTTTAAGAGTAATGCAGTTTCAAGGTGTCCAATATTAGATCTTTATATTTTAAAGTCTGGCACGCCACGGACACAGTTTCGACACGTAAGTTTGCGATTTTGTAAAAGCCGACATGGATTCGGAGTGCCCAATACATGTCGGCCAAGTGTCATGTAAGTGTCGGTGTCTGACACGTGCCCGACACAAACACGACACTCACTTTGAAGTGTTTGTGATACATAGCTGTAATCCATCAAGCTATGAACTCTTAAATGTGAAGAATCTTGGAGCATGTACAACTTGACCAACCATTTCATATTTTCATATTAAATAATTTGGGATATGAGGTCAAGTAGTAGTTAATAATAAGTAAGCTTACCAACCAACTTCGAGTTAACATCTTGGATCATCCAACAAATTTCCAGAAGTACTATACTTCCCATTAATTTATGGTGTAGATCCATGGTATTTTTTTTTTTTTTTTAAGGCAAAGAGTGACAATATCATTTTTGGGTGGCAACTAGATTTTTTTTTTTTTTTTATAACATTATTAACTCCAATCCTCCCAAAATAGATTAGGATGGAGGTCACAAAGCCTGTGTGATGGCGATATCATCAAACTCATCTGTATGCCACATTGCCAATAGTTCCTCTTGAATTCTTTTTGGAGTAAGAAATTTATCTTGTGTTCTGGTGGATATGAGAATACTCTGCAATTTGTAGTGCCTAAGAATAATGTATTTCCTATAGCAAATCTTATTATCTTCCTTCAATCTATACTAATTCTATTGATCTTTTTGAAATTCACTAGTTTCCATGGGCTTACACTGCTGGACTTGTAAGGCAGGTGCCAACAGATCTAGAGTTTTTGGCTCTCTTTTCCATAGGTCCTTGGGTAGAATTTTTTTCATGCTTTAGGATTCACGTCTGTTGTTAGCTGGTGACAATATTTTAGATAACCTTTTACTCAAAAACTTGCTCTATTTGGTACTAGAAAAATGCACGTGCCAGGGGCACGTGATTTTTTAAATTATATTCCTAATTTATGATATATATATGTTATATTCCTATTTTCTTAAAATTATATTCTTAATTTATTCTAATAATTTATGTGCAACAAAAAAGTAACAATAATAGAAATATGTACTTGTTTTTATTAAAATGTTAGAATAGAAATAAAAGATATCTAGAAAATATTTCAATAAATAAAAAAATCAAAACTTAAAATTTCTGAAGTTATGGAAAATATATAATTAAGAAAAACAGAGAAAATAAAAATGTATGATAAAATGAAAAATCTCAAAAATATTTAAAAAATTTAGAAACAAAAGAATAATTATAAATTAAAAGAAACAAATCTATAAAAAAGGAGAAAAAATAAAAAGTGGAATAGAAAAAAATTAAAGAAAGAAAAATTTAAAAACTAAAGAAAAAGAACCATGAAAAAATAAAATAAGAAAAGCTAGAAAGAAACAAAAAAGTAATAAAAAGAAATGAAAAAAATCTTCAAAAAATGAAAAATAAGCTAAAATAAATAATTATAAAAAGGTAGAAAAAATCGTATAAAAATAAAAATTAGAAAGGAATAAATAATAAATTAAGAGGGAACGAACTCTAAGTTTTGTGAGAAATAAAAAGTAACAATCATAATGAAGGATAAAAAAGAGGAAACCAAAATGAATCAAAAAAATAGTAGAACAAAATCATAAAACAAGAAAAATATATAAATAAAAATTAAAGAATGTTGGGAAAAAATCTCAAAAGTAAAGAAAAAGAAGCATAAGAAAAATCTAGAAAAAAAATGAAAAATAAATATAAAAGTAAGTAAAATAGAATAAAAATGAAAATTATACTTGGGAAAAAAAGAAAAAGTAGACTTAATAAAAACTAATAAAATAAAATTGATAAATAAAGAATTGAAAAAGTAGAAAAATTATCTAATGGAAAAAGAAAAGAATAATTGCGAAAAAATTAAAAAAAATTCAATGAGTTGTTGTAGGTTCCTAAGATAGTTTTATGCGTCCTTTCTATATTTTGTCTAAAATTGGGGTAAGATATAAACTAACACTATAAATTTTCGTATAGCAATAATATAAAGGGTAAAGTGTTCCTAGTACGTCCCAACATCTCGATCTTTTTTCATAATCCGATCACATATTATCATCTTCATGTTTTAAGATGTACACATATAAAAAATCACGTAATTTGGAGTTTATTTACACTTTTTTCTTTGGGTTCAAATATTAACAATTTTTTAATAGTAGAACAATATAGAATGATTAAATCAATGAGTAAACGAACTCTAAATCACTTGATTTTTTGTGTACATTTTAGACCATGAAGATAATGTGCGGTCGGATCGTGGAAAGAAAATAGAGATGTTGGAATTTTAAGCTGTCTCCTTAGATTGTAATCTAAGGAGACCTACTAGGAACACTTTACCCTAATATAAAATATATGAAATTTATAAGCAGAAACCATATATACTATAAGACAATTATTGTTCAAAAACAAAACCAACTTGAGATATTTAATCATCTTCGTAATTTCTCTTTTCTGTGTTCAAGTATGAATCAAGCATGATCCATTTAACCTTTGTCAGACCTATAAACCAACATTCAACAATAAAATTATAAACTCAAGGAAAAAAGGACAAAAACAATATTTTGAGACTACGCTAGTGTAAAAAGTCTAGAGTGATTTGATTTGCTCATGAAACAAAGGCTGCTTACCAAAGAGAGATTGTTGTGTGGAAAAAGATCCGTTTTAATGGGAGCAATCAAAATCATCGATAAAGTCAGAGAGGCTCTACTGGCCTGGTCGCCCTACGAAGAATGAAAGATAAACACTTAGAGATTCTGAGAACAAGATAGCCAAAAAGATAATAATATTTGATCGACGCTAAATATATCGACATTCTTGCTTATTCTTCACTGTAGAAAAAATAAAAAAATAAAATATAAAAACAAAATTTAATGAAAGAATAAAAAAATAATCATGAAATAAAAAAGAATAAAATTTATGAAACAAGGAACAATGAATTTTAAGAAAAAAGAAAATAAAAAATATAGAAAAAAATGAGCCAAAACAAAGAAAGGAAAAATCTTCACAAAGAAAGGACACAAAAGAATTGAAAGAAAGCACAAAGTCAATTAAAAAAAATCTGATTATAATAATAGGACAAAAAAAAGAATTAAAGAGGAAGAGTTTCTGTAATTTGAGAGCTTTAATTCTGTAAGTTTCAATTCCCAAAAAAAAAAAGAAGAATTAAAGAGAGTTTTCATAATTTGAGAGTTCTAATTATATTAGGACATTAGCATATATATACATATATACAGAGGGAGTTTCCATAATTTGAGAGTTTTAATAGAAAAATTAGGTGATAGAACAAGAAGGGAGATACAATTTGGTGATAGAACAATAGAACAAGAGGGGGACAAAATTGTGGACTTGTTTTGTATTATTTGCTTTTAAGAGGAATTGTAGATTGTCATCTATAGTAGTTATATTGATGGTAATGTCTTAGACTCTTAGGTCATGGTAATAGCTATGATCTATGTAGCACTGACACAGAGTGTCTTGTCTGTGTTAGGCACGTGTCAGACACGACACTTGCATCACACTTGCCCGACATTTTGTGGACACCTCGGATCCATGTTAGACTTTAAAAAAAAAATCACAAAACTTGCGTGTTGCAGTGTGTCAGCTTTAAATGAAATCTAAAGATCACATACTAGACGCATTGAAACCGAACATCTCTTAAACAAATATGAAAAGGTCTCTTTGACATGAGTGAATTGTATGTTAATAGAACACAAACACCTCACTATGCAAGCGAGGCATTGATTAGATTCTTTTCAGAATTTTTTAAATTTTATTACTTTGTTAGAAGCTACAGAGTCATACTAATGAGGTTTTATTTTTTTTTTTGTTTTACTCTTAATATAACTCATCCCCGATTTTTTTTATATGTATTACATATATACCACATACAAAGTCATATTGCCATGTCCCTGTATAGTACATTTTAAGGATTTGCCTTGTCGCTCTATTGTGTCGTGTCATATTCATGTCCCGTGCCCGTGCCCATGGTTTATGGGCTCTGATTGATGTAGGCTAGCAATAGTTAGATAAAGTATGGTGATTTGGGTGGCTTCTTTAGAGCCACAAGATTGTATCCTTTTGCGAACCGAACCATGTAGTTACTTTATGAACAATGTTTTTCTTTTACATGCATGCTTCATGTGACCCTCATGATTGGCAAACCTAGGTGGGTGGTTAGTATATGCCTGTTTTGAATAAACCACTTGAAGGCTTTACTGACATGCAGTCCACCATCTGATGATTGCTTCCAACCTTTTCGATGACATCAAATTGATCATAATACTTGTGTATTATGCTAGCAAATTGGTCATCATTATCATATTCATCATAAAAACCTTTTTCCATCAAAATGGGGCGGCTATGAAGGAAATAAATTTCACCAAGTTATTTGGAGTGGGTGTCAATGTGACCAAATTGTTCTTCAAGTCTCTTAATTTTTGTAGCAGGGAACTCAACAAATTCCACTTTTTGTTCTGATTGAGAATAGCTATTCTTTTCCACAGCAAAGCTCTATATAGCATAATCACAACTGACCTGAGCAAGAATAACTATTCATTAGTGATAATAATCATAGAAACAAAGCCAGGTTTAGTTCTACTTCTTTAGCATTTAGTTAGTATATTATCCTCAAGGAAGCAAGAAGGGACTTGCTTGTGAGTGGTGATTGATAGTGATTTGCTTGTGAGAGGTGGTTGATGGTGATTGGATGATAGGCTGGTACACCACAATACATTGCGTTTCATCTTACATCTCTAATAGGCCTTTGCGGGAATAAATTGATGTGTTAAAACATTAAAGTTTTAATAGGAGGATGAAGTATCTCTAAGGACATCACATTAAATAGGTGCGGGGATAAGAAAACAAAAGAAGATTGTACCACTGACCAATGAGTATTATGAGAAAGAGTATATAAGAACAATGCATTCATTTGGAACCATTGGCCATAAGATGTATATGAATTTCCAAGTCTTAGAATTGTAGATAAAAATGCATTCTTAAACCTTTGATCAATGAGTCTTTGGCAGTGTCCTATCGCTGATTGCTAGTGTCAGAGGAGTCGGAGCTGAACGCTAGCTGCGAGGGGTGGAGTGGGCCCGAACTATTGGGGGGTGGGATGCTAGGGTCTGCCTCTATCTTTGATCGACTTATATGTCAAGTGTAAGTTGTTGGACCCACTTTAGAGCGTGTTGATGCATGTGTTTACGTACTAAAAACTAGTGAATAATAATCATATATTTGAGTAACCCAATTAATTTCAAGGTGATGGTTTTTTCTATTCAAAACCATAGCATTGAGCATAAAAGCATACAATTATTTGTTGAAATTGCAACAAGTATAAAAACAAGATGGAATACTAAAAGAAGAATTAATAAATTAAAGAAGGGTATGCACCTTATTACCAAACTCCAAATCAAACTCCAATTTGTTCTTCGAGAAATCTCAAGAACGGTGACTGAGGCCGCAAAAAGAAAGAAGCCAAATACTCGAACGAGGAAGAATTCTAAATGCTCTTAGATTTTGATTAGTATTCGTTCAATGCAAAACTTGTTTATGTCCTGTAAGTTTGCAAATGGGTAAGGGAATATATGCTAAACGCCCTTACATAGAAAGGAAATGCCGAATTACTATTTTTAAATTAGTGGAAGTTAGAGATAATAATATGGTGATAAATAGTGACATAATTGAATAGCTGGAGATGTCGAAGAAGAGCCAGTAAAGAAATGTAATTGTAGGATCCTCTGTCTTATTCATTCTGTATGTCTCCATCTTACAACTTTGAATGAAGTTTTATATTTAAAATGAGTTATTACTCTAGAGAAGTGAGCATCTATGTTGACCTTACATTTATTTTCCCTATGTTTATCTTTAATTCCACTTACTTTCTAATGTATTCGTGTGAGGTATTACAACTGTTATCCTGACAAATGAGGTTTGAGAGAAAATGAGAGATATATCCTGATCTTTGATGAATTGAAGAATGACAAAAGTACTCTTGACAATTTAGTGGTTATTTGAAAGGATGATGATTAAGAGATGGCACAATATGAGTGATTTTTTGAATGAGACAACATAAATTGTTGGAGCCCTGATCTGGTGGGATTTGACATGATTATTCTCCATACTGATATGAGGTACTTCGTCGGTTTGTCCTGTGCTGATCTGAGATAAGGCAAGAACAATGGATTATTCTCACTAGATTTTTAGCACATGCAGCAAAAATAGAATTGGTGGAAAGTAAAATTTATTAAGGATTTTTCTCTGCACCTTTTTTAAGGGTTTTTTTTTGTTTTGATTATAGAGAATTCTAATTCTTAAATGGAAAAGAAGAGACCTTTCATCTTTTTCTTTTAAGAATAAGTGACGTGTTTTCTGTCTCTAACAGATGTTTCAAATTACTTTTTAAAATAGGGGCTCCTCCTAATAAATGTTGTTTCTTTTTAATTTCAAACTTCTTTTTGAGATAGGGATGTAAACATATTGCTAGATTTCAAACTTGGTTAAAGATTCATAAATGTAGGGCTAAATTTTGTTTGGACGTGACACGAACGTGAGTCACTTACAAATTAGCATTCTAATGAAAAGAGTTGTGATTATAATGGAGGAGATGATCTGAAGCTGAGAAAAATGAGAAGGAAAAAAAAACAATATGAATTTAGGTTCATAAATGCAGACATCAACCAAACCAGGGACATGAGTTATTCAGCAATGACCACTCAGTAGCGGGCTATTCCATGTTGAGAAGTAACATTGGAATAAAGGGAGGGAGGCGGGTGGGAGAGAACAACAACCTAATGTATTGAAGTAATAAATCATATTAAGATAGGGAGGAGGGAGTGGAATATTGTAGGCAGATCTTTAGAAGCATGTTAAGTTTTTTGCCAGAAATGGGGGTGAGTTTAGAATGGGATGTGCAGGTCTTATCGTAAAAGAAGTTAAGAACCATGGCATCTGGATCTGAACCTTTATCCTTGTCTGATGTACCTCATAGAAACCCTGAGATAATCATAGAAGCTTGCAAAGCCTTGATGATAATAAAAAAAAACTTGCAAAGCCTTGATGATAATAAAAAAACCCTGCAAAGCCTCTTCGACAAAAATCGAAGAACTAAGGCTTGCAGTCTCAAGGACCAGCTGATCAGTCTTTGCACTAATGTACCTCATGAATACCTTGAGATGATCAAAGAACCATGGTTTCAAATATCATCCGATTTTGATACACAGAGGGAAATATGATCATAGGAGAACGGTTCTCAAACTAAGTTTCGTGAGAACTTCACAGTGAGTCACCCCCATGGATGATTTGAACAATTCATCTTGATTTAAATACTCAAATTAGGGTAACAATGAAAAATCACGCGTTCCATGCTTTTCTACCCATGCATTAAGCGGTTACACAAAATATGTTATATTAGCCCTAGAAAAAAGATGTCATTTGATGCATAGGTAAAAATGTCTGGAATTGTGTGACTTTTCATTGTTAGTCTAATTTGAATACATAAATCAAGATAAATGGTTCGGATTAAACATGAGGTGGCTCACCCTGGAGTTCTCATGAAGCTTAGTTTGAGAACCGTTCTCATAGAGTCATTTTCATATATATATGTAGACTTGTGTCCTTCCAAAAGGATTTGAGCCCGAATCCTTCCCATTCAAATTCAACCCTCCGATATTCGAATACAAGATCCACTCTGTTAAAGTTGATCTATATTATTTTTAATACTTTGTGCACATCCATCAAGTGTGGACGGCCGAAAGTAGAGAGTTGGTTAGATCTATGTCTTTAGACATACAATTCTCGTTCCGGCCATTTCATTATGATTTAAACATTTAAAAACTCATGCAAACAAATTTTGGTTAGGTTCAAATGTTCTACACCGTTAAACTAATCAACTCGCTATTTAAGCCGTCCGTTTTTTCCCTACTGGATGGATGGGCAAAAAGTATTTAAATATTTGATTTTTGGTTTATAGACACTTGAAATAATATAAATCAACTTCAACGGAGTGGATCTTGTATTCGAATATCGGAGTGTTGAATTTGAGTAGGAAGGATCGGGCTCAAATCTTTTTGGAAGGACACAAGTCTCTCTCTTGTGTCCTTCCAAAAGGATTTGAGGCGGAATCCTTCCCTCTCAAATGCCAACATCTGACATTCAAAAAGAAGATCCACTTCGTTGAAGTTGATCTATATTATTTCAAGTATCTATAAACAAAAAAATCAAGTGGTTTGAATACTTTTTGCTCATGCATCAAGTAGGGGAATGAACGACCTAAATTGTGAGTTGGTTAGTTTAACGGTGTAGAATATTTGAAACCTAACAAAAATTGGTTTATAGGGTTTTTTAAATGTTTAGATCATAATCAAATGGCTGGATCGAAAATTTGTATGTCTAAAGACATAGATTTAACCAACTCACTACTTTCGGCCGTTCATTTTGTGCTGCTTGATGGATGAACAAAAAGTATTCAAAACACTTGATTTTTAGTTTATAGATACTTGGAAATAATATAAATCAACTTCAACGGGATGGATCTTGTATTCGAATGTCGGAGGGTTATATTTGAGTTAGAAGGATCCGGGCTCAAATCTTTTTGGAAGGACACAAGTCTATCTGTCTCTCTATATATATAGAGACATATATATATATATATATATATATATATATATATATATATATATATATATATATATATGCTCTCTCTCTATGTGTGTGTATATATATATATATTTTAACTTCAACGGAGTGGATCTTGTATTCGAATGTCAGAGGGGTGAATTTGAGTGGGAAGGATTCAGGATCAAATCCTTTTGGAAGGACACAAGTGTATATATATAGGGGTTACTGTAACTCAACTAACGGCTGAGAGAGTTTCTCAGCCGGCGGGACGTGGCAACATAATAGCCACGAAATTGACATTAATTTTGGCGGATAAAAACCAGAGAAATCCCGCCTAAATTACTATCAGTCACCTCAACAGTGTCTTTGACGAAAATAGCCTCCCTCAAAACTTTTTACCTTATGTAAAATATTTCCTTTCAAAAAATTTACAGATCTAAAATTTCAGTTGATCATTCTGAAGAGATTAGTTCTATTGTTTCACAAAATTTCTTAGTTTTTTAAAAATATATTTGCTACATATGGCGCCAAAGAAATCATCCGCTGAAAAAGGTAATGGGGAAACAAAAGCAAATTTTTTTTAGGGTTTGTAGATTTTAATAGCTATAATTTTTTTCCAGATTTGATTCCGTTTTTTTAAGTTTTTTTTTAAAACTTGCGACCATGGTCGCAAATAAGAGAGATTCACAAACTTGAGATCATGAATAGCTTTTTAGATTTTTAAATTTTGTAACACAGCGACAAAGGTCCAGTTTTTTTCTAGTTTTTTCATTCTCTTTTCTGTCGACCTGAGTCGCAGTTGTTTGAATTAGCGTTGTAGATGTATGCGACCTTGGTCGTACCGTTTTAACAATTTTTTATTTTTTCATTCCCTTTCAGTCGACCTGGGTCGCAGTTGTTTGAATTAGCGTTTTAGTTTTATGCGACCTTGGTCGTAGCGTTTTAAAAATTATTTATTTTTTTTCATTCCCTTTCAGTCGACCTGGGTCGCAGTTGTTTGAATTAACGTTGTAGATGTATGCGACCTTGGTCGTAGCGTTTTAAAAATTATTTATTTTTTTCATTCCCTTTCAGTCGACCTGGGTCGCAGTTGTTTGAATTAGCGTTTTAGTTGTATGCGACCTTGGTCGTACCGTTTTAAAAATTATAAATAATTTTTCATTCCCTTTTTTGTCGACCTGGGTTTAGATGTATGCGACCTTGGTCGCAATGTTTTTAAAATCATTTGAGATGTCGCAATATTGATGTTCAATCTCTCCTTATTGAGAGTATGGTCGCAGTCTGTTACCTAGGTTACCGTGATTGAGTATTGTGACCTTGGTCGCTGTATGATGATGCAAATGTCTCCTCATGATAAATTTTTAGGTTTATTATAAAATTGCAATGCGACTTTGGTCGCGATGTATTATATTCTACTAGATTGGATTAATCAGATACTAAAATATTACACTGCGACCTTGATCAATGATGTACGATATAATTGGTGAATTTGTTTAATTAAAAAATTACGACCGGAGCCACAATGTAAAATATCAATCGACCTAGATCGTAGTGAATTATAATTTATTAAATTCTGTTGCGACTAAGGTCGCAGTCTTATTTTATTTTAATTTTTTAAATAAACATTAAACTAATGTTTTTAATGTTTTTTCATCTATAGGTAAACAACAAGTTAAGGTTCGTCCTCTTAGATCGAGCCTAAAGCCTATGTGCGAATTCATTAGGACATTCAAAAAGCACATTCAGGGCGATTTCATAGATGCGATGAAGAAGACCCCGTTTGGCTCAATCTTCGTGGCCTTCTACAATGAGGAATTTGGAGGTGAAAAGGGTCTAAAATCAAACATAAGTGTACTGAGAATTATAGACCAGTATGATAGGGATACATGGACATTTAGAATTAGGGGCAAACAAATTGAGTTAATAGTGGAGGATGTTGCCCTAACTTTTGGTCTACCTATCATTGGGGCGGATTTTATTATGAACAAGACGTGTACAATGAAGGACAGAGGGGTTATAAAATATTATTTCCCTAATATAAAGAAGATCACGAAAGTATCTATTGAAGAAGCTTTGGATGATCTTCTGGTCAAGAAAAGGAGTGAATTAGAGCTGACTAAGGATGAACAGTTTGAGCAGCAAGTGACTTCAAATGAAATTATAAGAGACAGATAAAGACTTGCAGCTCAAGACTTTACGACAATAATCATCCTATATATGTCGGCCACTCTATTCTTTTCTGACAGTAAATGCACGGTGCCATGGTATATTGTGGAACAGATTGCCAATATGCAGCTGATGAGGACAATATGCTGGGCTAAAGCTGTTTGGCAATTTCTGATTGAGTCAATGGACATATTCAGGCACACCACGTACGAGCTGCAAGGATGCTCCGTGCAAATTATTGTAAGTATGAATATCATATTTTGCAAACATTGTATGAAATTTTCTGATATCTTGTGAATATTTGTGTAAACTAATTTAATTATGCATTTTGCAGTATTGGCTCTGTAAGAGGGCTCTTATTTTTGAGCCGAGGTCTGGTTTGGAGGACAAAACCTCACGCACAGTAAGATGGGACTTTCAAAACATTAGCAGAGCTCTGCTTGAACTTGATTTAAATGAGCTTGACACACATGTCGTAAGTTTTTAAATATTAAAGACCATATACTGTTGATTAAAATTTTATACATTTAAATGGACTGCGACCTTGGTCACAGTTCATTTTATGTGCAGCACAATTATATGCGATCATGGTCGCATTTGCTTGATAAGTCGTAAATAAACTGCGACCTTGGTCGCAGTTATAATTATTCCTTTGATTTGTGGTGCGACCATGGTCGCAGTAAGGAATTATTTGTCTGATTCAATGCTTATAACTGCGTTCTAGATCGTTCCTTGTTAGCTATTCTAGTAAATGTTTCATTCATCTGCGGTACAACTATAAGATTTCTATAAGATTTCTATAAGATTTCAGTTTAATTTTTTTTTCAGGTTTTGTGTCGAATGGCCAACATCTCTAATGATGAAAGAAATATGATTGGCCTTTCTGTTGAAGGAGGAGAGGAGGAAGAAGAAGAACATACACATAATGAAGCTAACATCCTGGCGGAAACGGAAACAGAAGCAGCCGAATAGTTGAGGAACGAACGAGTGAACAGAACCAACTATTGCAGATTATTTGCTACCATCACGGGATGAACAAGCTGAAGAAATTGAAGTTTTGAGGAATGAAAATCAGTACTTGAGAGCATATGTTTATCAGTTAGAAAGAAAAATTGAAAAATGGAGACTGAGAACACACTCAAGGCTGAATTAAAGAAAAAAAGAAGAGAAAGAGAGAAGCGAAAAATAAAAAAGCAGCAGAGGAAATTAAAAGTAAAAGAAGAAGAAGAGCCGCTGAGAGCAGCCATGTTGCGGAGGAGAAGGAGAAGGAGAAGAGAAGGAGTGAAGAGGAGACGAAGGAGAAGGAGAAGAGGAGGAAAGAAGAGGAGCAGGAAAAGGAGAAGAGGAGGAAGGTAGAGGAGGAGAAGAAGAGGCAGGTGAGGGCGCAAGAGGACAAAAATCGTAAAATTGTTGAGGAGAAAAGGAAGAAAGAGGCGGAAGAGAGGAAGGAGAGGATGAAAGAAGAGGAGAGGAGAGGAGAAGGAAGTGAGAAGAGGAGAAGAAGCAGAAAAGGATGAGGGAGCAGATGGAGAAGCAGGCAGAAGAGAAGAAAAAAAATGGAAGAAGAGGAAATCAAGGGTTCTGAATTTAAAGAAACTATTGCTGGAAAAGATTTCTCAACTTTTTCTTTAAATATAACTCAACAGATGCTTGAACTCCAAAAAGATAGAGCTTCTGAAGAAAAAATTCAAGAACAGATTCCGGCTCAGAAGCAATCCTTAAAAAGAAAAGTTTTGGATTACTCTAAAGGAACGATAGAAAGGGGAGTCAAAGAACGCAAGCGCGCTGAAAGAGATCGCGATGACTCCGACTTCGTTTATTCAAAACAAAGAAAGAAAATTAATGAACATTCTCTTCCACAGCCTGCAGCTCAGACTTCTGCCACTGGTTTCGGCAACGAACAGATTTTCGACACTCAGCAAAAAATCAGGGAATTGACTGAAACCACTGCATACAGAATTTTTCAGCCACATCAACAAGCTCTCATCAAAAATTTCTTGGACAAGGCCTCTGAGAAAGTTAATTAATTTTATTTTAAATTATATAAAAAACTATTAGATATTTATATTAGAACAATATAATTCTTAACTTTATTTTGAATATCTTGCAGTTCTACTGCATATCAGGATACTGACAACGGAATCATTGTTGCAAAAAAATGACATTGAGGACCTGATGTTCAGTAGAGATTTAGATGCCAATATAATTCATTTCTACATGAAGCATTTAGAGAAAAGAGGAGGAATAAAAAGTATATTCTTTCAGAGCGAAGCTTGGGTAAACATTTATTTTCTCCTTTATGGTTAATTGAAATATCAATTTCCTAATTAATTTAGTGAATTAAAATTTTGAACTTTAAATATTCTCTTAGTAGTTTTTACTGCTGATAAGGCATAACGAAAGTACTGCGACCTAGGTCGTAGTCGATGATTTTATTAATCCCCATGAATATCAATTGAGTAATAAAGGTTGCGACCTTGGTCGCAGTTGCTAGCGACAGTCTTAATCAATAACAACACTGCGACCTTGGTCGCAATGCATGTTAATATAACAGACGGGGTTGCTAAGAAATGCTTAAAAATTAAACATGGATACCGGTGATGGCGATCAAGGTCGCAGCGTAAAGTATATTAACCAAAAAATACTGCGACCAAGATCGCAGTCTGTTGTTCTGTCAGAATAACATCTGATTTTCATAATGTTTTTTATACTTTGAATTCATTTTGAATTTATTTTTTATTGTTCACAGCACGGTGTTGTATATAAAAGTAGAGATCTTGAAGATTATTTCATCAAGCAGTTGTTGAAAAACTGAACAATTGATGTGCAGTACATGTTCTTCCCGATCAATCACAAACACAGTGCCAAGGATCCCAGATTTCACCTGATCTTGTTGGTATTTGATTGCCATACACAAGAGTGGATTTTTACAACTCTTTGGTCCCAGCTGAAAAATCAAGTAGTACATTAAAGCTTTATCAAACAGATGCAAGAATAATGATGAGTTGAATTTTAATATTTCAATTACTGGATACTTGCATTTAATCTGATTAATATTGATATTTTTTCTATTGACATTGCAGAAAGAAAGTTTATTACAGATTTTTGAAATTGATTTCAATAAATTAATGAAAAAAACATATATAAAATACGCAAGATGCCCCAACAAGCAAACAGGTATTTTTTTGTGACATTTACCTATCATATTTTCTACTTTTTTTTGAGTACAGAAATCTAATTTCATTTAATGATTTCCCTGTACAATTTTTAGTGTTGATTGCGCTATATATGTATGCAAGTACATGAAAAGTATAGCATTTGGTAGTCCATCAGCTATTGATACTGTGACGACTGCCGATGTACAGAGACTAAGAAGCGAGCTTGCATACATGATACTCGCAGATAGAGAGAAAATTGGGATGAAGAAACATGAATTATAAGAAGGATGATATTTGAAGACTGACAGTTGACAATTCATTGATGTACCTCATTTTTTTTATAAATGTAAAAATAGATGTAAAAGTGGTCTGTTTGCTTTATTAATTTAATTTATAAACATTTTTATACATTTATTTATTATAAAATCCATTGAGATTTCTTTATTTCCATTCTACTGCTGTCAAACAGTGCATTTTACTAATTTGTATTGATATTAGAAACAAATATGAGTTCAGAATTTGTACTGCGACCAAAGTCGCAGTCATGACCTGTTTGAGTTGCATCGTTTCCTTATGTTGCGATACTGTAATCGAGACAACGATCGCGGTTGCAGTTACTTAATCATTTATCAGGTCCCACTGCGATCGTGGTCGCATTGTCATAATCGGGAGACCAAAGTTTTTATACACATAGCCCTTTATATATGTTTTAATTTAATTAACTTCATTAATTTATTTTAACGTAAACATAATCCTCCCTGCATTTTTCTACCATAAGATATTAAAACAATAATAATCTTCACATGTTCAAAGTACAAAGTAACTTGATGTAATACTATATTAACTTTTTAACTGTTTTCGAAAACTGAACAGTCACCTGGAAAATATACAATTTATGGGAAAAGGCAGAAAGTAAATTTGGGACATGTTCACGTCGTTTGAGAGATTAAACCTTTTGGAATTTCGGGATTAAAAATATATAAAGGGTCATCATTACAGGATTACAAACATACTAAATAGGTTTTGTTCAAATTCGTCTCTTTCAATATTCGAAAACAGAATAAAAAATGTCTTCTCCACCATCTTCACCAGAAAGAAGCCAATCATCTAATGATAATTGGATGTATAGTTCCGAATCGATCCCTCGCTACGGGTCAGAGATGAGCTTGATACAGACGACCCGTTCTGAGAGTTCATTGATGAACCAAAATACTGCTATGATGAGGAAGAAAGCAAAGAAAATTGTTGGTAAAGATGTGGAAGAGACGGAAAGCGATACGGAAGACTAACACAGTCATAATATTGAGGACGAATCTGATTATGATGGTGATGACGAGGACGAGTAGATTAGAACTTTTAAATTTGTATTTCGATTTTTATAAATATATAAGCCTGTTTTGTAATGTTAATTGTGTGAATTATACTTTTTACTACTTAATCTTGGTTGAACTGCTGTACCTTTGTCACTAATTTTATTCATGTGGTAGACGCAACATGGAACTACGGTGCCAAGTTCTAAAGCAGAAAGTGTCGAAGTTCTAAGTTCATTGGCAAATATGAACTGCAATCATGGTCGCAGTGTTACTTTATGTTAAGTGGACTAAAGCATAACATAGGGCAAAAATGTCGAAATGGATGTTAAAATTAAAAAAAAAGGATACGTTGCGACTATTGTCGCAGTAAAAAAATATATCGTCAGCCAACTGCGACTCTGGTCGCAGTCATGAAACTGCTGTAGACATCGAGAAAGACGATATTCAAATGGGCAAATATGAACTGTGACTATGGTCGCATCGTTACTATATGTTCAGTGAACTAAAGCACAACATAGGGCCAAATTGTCGAAATGGATGTTAAAATTAAATGAAAAAGGAACCGTTGCGACTATTGTCGAAGACAAGAAAAAAATAACGTCAGCTAACTGCGACTCTGGTCGCAATTATGGAACTGTTGTAGACAACGAGAAAGTCAATATTCAAATGGGCAAATATGAATGCGACCATGGTCGCAGTGTTAATTTATATTCAGTGGAATAAAGAACAACATATGCCAAAATTGTCGAAATTATGTTTGAAATTTCAACTATATTCAAATGTTATAATAATACAAAGAGACGGGGGACAATTTTAAAAGCAACAAACCAATTTCCCTTGCATAGAAGCACAGCGACCACGGTCGCGATTATCCCCATACACTGCTTATATTTGCGACCAAAGTCGCTGTCTATGTTAAAGTAACTAAAAGGTAAACTATATAGGCCAACTTTGTCACAGTGAAACTCTAAAGTACAACTACTTACAAAAAGTACAGTAGATGTGAAAAATGATATAAAAATCTCCTTATAATGACACGCCAGTCTCAGCATGCGACATGAATTTCTCTGCGTTGTGCGACCTTGGTCGCAGTTCATGACTGAAGCTGTCAAAACGAACACTTTATTCCTTCTAGATAGACGCAACATGAAACTACTTCTGCAATTAAAAAGGAAAAGTAAGAATTTTAAACATAAATCTTTAGAAAGAACTATATAACAGGTTTAATTTAATACCAATAATGAACAACCAGTCTTGTAATGGCCCAGCTCTTGACAGTTTACACATTTTCGATGCTTCACTTCTGATATAGAGAATCTTCAAAATCAGACTTAAGCCTGGATGCAGCTCTAGGCCTCCCTTGGTTGGTACAGGACTAATTGGATCGCGTATGGTCAATTCTTCACCATCTCGCAGAACAACAATGGATCCACTGGAACCAATAGTAGTTTTAGACCGTGATGATTGGTAATTTACTGACATGACTTTGTATTCACTAGTGGTTTCTTCAGCAAATCTTTCCAAAACTGCGTCCAACTTTAAAAGATGGATATCAGAATCGGCGACCATGTCAAGAATTGCATTAAATTTGGAACGAAGTGTCCACAATCTAGCCGTCCGTGGAGTGCCTTGACTGGGAAAAGGCCTAATGCCATTTTCAATTGCAACATTTTTGTAACGAGCATCCAACCTCCATCTCTGAAGTATATATGATTCTGGTATATGTGTAACGTGATTGCGCCACAAAATACACAGAATATGTCTATAAAGGATACCCTCTGTTTCGAATAATGAGCAACTACATGATACATGAAGTTCATCAGGCTTCTCATAACTGATCTTTTCTCATAACTGACCTTTTCCCAGATGTCTTTTGATTCTAAAAAATTACTAACCAGATATTTTGATCCAGGACCATCGTGTTCCAACTCTTCTGAAAACATTGTCATTACAACTGCCCATTCCTTTTGGAACAACTGAAAGATCTTCGGGGTATAAACTTCGAAACCTGTATCTTATATGGATTCGATGTACAGTTGGGTACAGAATTCAAACCCTGAAAGTCTTGTTGAGATTCAGAACTACGACAGGCAGCAACAACTTTATCATATTGGTGAACAAATTCCACTAGTTTCGTGTTTGCATTCACAAAACCATCTCAGACCTCTGGCTGGTTGTCATTCCAGCACAGAAAACATTTTTGAGATATGCATTAACCCAGTGTCCATGCAGTTTGTGCATCTTCAACAACCAACTGTCTTCTTCTTCTTCTAAATGATATTTTTCATTCATCAGTCGTCATCGCTCCTCGCATGTGCTTATATCACGGGAGGTGTACCAATGATGGAAATCAGAGATCATATCTTCTCCATACTTGTTTCTCATCGGGATTTGTTGCTCGGCAATATGTTTCCGTACATGCCAGAAACAGTACTGGTGCCGAGTAGTTGAAAAAACAATCTTGATGGCATCACCAATCTGGGCATCCTGATCAGTAATAATCAACTTCGGTGCAACTCCATGCATGCACTTGAGCCATTTTTGGAATAGCTACACAAACGTATCCCTCTGCTCATCAGCAAGCAATGCACAACCAAACAAAATTGACTGCCGATGATCATATACTCCAGTGAATAGAGCAAATGACAAGCTCAAGTGATTAGTCCTGTATGTTGTGTCAAAAACGATCACATCACAGAACCTCAAATACGAGGAAATAGTTCTTCCATCAGCCCAAAAAATGCTTCTAAGTGTGCCCGCATTATCAACTTCACTTGCAAAGAAAAATTCTGGATTAGACTCGGCTTTCTCTTGGAAATATTTGATGATCGCAATAAACTCATGGCCAATGTTATTTCTACGTTGAGCAAAATCAATAACTTGTTGCGGGCTTACTTCTTCACAACCTTCTCCGTGGCTCATTGCATTCACAACACGGAAAATATTTGAAGGGCGCATTTCTACATCAACCAAATTGCTCATAATGCTTCTGCTAATCTTTGATCGATGTGTCTGGTGAGAGTAATGGTGATGTATCTTATCCGGGCTTGACAATTCATGTGAATGAGAATCAACAAATTTGGTGACAACCCAATATCTTCTGTCAAATAAAAAACGAAGACGAACATGCATCTCAGCAGAACACGCTACTCTAGTGTCAATTCGACGGTGCACTGTAAACCCCTCTTGTCTTTTGTCACACAATTTCTTCACACCCTCCTTGTTGCCACAAAATTTTCTGCAAAAAATTTCATGAGGAGGCCTCCGTGACTTATCTATTCCTTTTCTTCTCACGCCAAAACCTCTGTTCCTTGCATAAGAATTGTAGAAATTGTATGCTTCTACATCTGTAAAAAACTGTTTCCCTAAAAAATATTTGAGCTTCCAGACATTTCTCCATGTGCATTCAGATCCTACAAAACAAATGATGAACTACATAAATATAAATATTTTTTAAATATCACACGTCTGAACTGTAATTACTAAAATGGCGACCAAGGTCGCAGATGTAATGAAATCTATATAACTTCTTAGTAAAAGACTGCGATCGTAGTCGCAGTTTTCCGTATGAACAGATTTTTTAAAAACCTGAATAATAACTGTGCAACTCTCTAATGAATATATACTGCGACCTTAAGTCACATTCTTAAGATTTAGTGTATAAACTAGATATAATTGACATAGAAACGTGTAAGAATTATAACAACAAGGACTGCGACTTAGGTCGCAGTTACAAAATAGTTTTTACAGCCGGAGATTATTTTAAAATCAAACTGCAACCGTGGTCGCAGTTCTTAAACTTTAGAACAAGTGATTATTTTGTTTTGTAAAACGAAATATAGGTCGCAGTTCCATATACGCTACATAGAAAGTTTCTACATTTAAGAAATTGCAGAAAATAATTGACACAATAAAAACCTCTTGATCAGCATGCAAAGATGTCAACCCTTCAATACTTTCAATATTCTGAGAGAAAGTTGAACCAGATGATATATCCTCCATATTTAGATCGGGGGATAGAGATCGCTTACGATTGCGACCAGAATTGGCAGGGGAAGTAGACTGCTCCGACGCCGACATTAAATAAAAAGGAGAAAAAGCTGTGGAGCAAATCGATATTTTCAGAGAAAACTTTATGGCAGGCTAGAAAAGGAGAACCTAGATCTGACAAAGAGCGGTAAAGAAATAGGGGGAAAAATAATAATAAATAATAACCTAAATCTTACAAAGAGCGGTAAAAAAATAGGGAGAAAAATAATAATAAACAATAACCTAAATCTTACAAAGAGCGGTAAAAAAATAGGGGGAAAAATAATAATAAATAATAACCTAAACCTGACAACGAGCGGTAAAAAATAGGGAAAAAAATAATAATAAACAATAACGGGGCAAGTACATTTTACCAAGGGGTATTTAGTAATTTAACTTATTCCTATAAGCGGGGCGCAACTTAGTGGTGTGGCAAATATTGAGCCACGTCACCGCAGGCTGAGAGAGTCTCTCAGCCGTCAGCTGATATACATTTTTCTCATATATATATATATATATATATATATATATATATATATATATATGGGGTTACTGTACCTCAGCCGGCAGGCTGAGAGAGTTTCTCAGCTGGCAGGACGTGGCTACATCATAGCCACACACCTGTCATAAATTTGGGCGGACAAAAAGATGAAAAATCCCGCCCAATTTAATGTCAGTCACCTCAACAATGCATCTTCCGAAAATACCCTCGGTCACATCTTTTTACCTTATGTAAAAAAGTTGCCTTTCTCAAAATTTTCTTCTCTAAAATTTCACCCGATCATTTTGATCCAATTAGTTCTTTTGTTTCACAAATTTGATCAGTTTTTTTAAAAAATATATTTGCAACACATGGCGCCAAAGAAATCATCCGCCGAAAAAGGTAATAGAGAAAAGATATTTTTCAAAAATTTTTAGGGTTTGGTATTTTAATTGTTATAAATTTTTTTCAGATTTATTTCCGTTTGAGTATTTTTTTTAAATCTTTGGACCATGTTCGCACATAAGAAAGAGATTTTGAAACTTTAGATGACGAATAAATTTTTAAATTTAAAAATTTGTAACACAAAAATAAAGGTTTATTTTTTTCAAGTTATTTTCATTTCGTTCTATTTTTAGTTTGTCGCAGTATTTTCGAAAAAAGTGATTTTTATGTATGCGACCTTGATAATATTTTTTTAAATTTAATTATTTTCATACATTTTATGTTGACCTCGGTCGCAGTTGTTAAAATTTTATTTTCAAACATGTGTCTTAGGCAGGTTTTTTTTTTGGACTTTTCAAATTTGACGAATGCGACGCTGGTCGCAGTATATGAAACTTCCTTTTTTAACATACTGAAGACATGGGGGCCGCTGTTGTTTCAATATTTATGTAGTGTTTTGCGACCATGGTCACAGTGTATTTAACGTCATTTGTTTCATCATTCCTGGGTCGCAGTTGTTTATTTCTGTACTGTAGACTTATGCGACCTTCGTCGCCGTGTATACCCTGGTCGCATTTGTTTATGATTGCACTGTAGATTACTGCGACATTGGTCGCAGTGTCGACCAGAATCGCTGTAACAGTTTGTGTTCGCGCTGTAGTCTTATGCGACCTGGGTCGCAGTGTAGACCAGGGTCGCAGTAGTTTATGTTTGCACTGTAGATGACTGCGACCTTGGTCACAGTTTCGACCCGGGTCGCAGTATATTATGTTTGCACTGTAGATGACTGCGACCTTGGTCGCAGTTTAGACCCGGGTCGCAGTATATTATGTTTACACTGTAGATGACTGTGACCTTTGTCGCAGTTTATTAAAAATAATATGCTTTTTGCTCACTTATAATTTATATATAATCATTGGTCTAAACTTTTTTATTTTTCTTCATCTATAGGTAAACAACAGATTAAGGTTGGTCCACTGAGATCAAGCCTAAAACCTATGTGCGAGTTCATCAAGAAATTTAAAAAGTACATTCAGGCAGATTTCTTAGAGGCGATCAAGAATACCCCATTTGGTCCAATCTTCATGGCCTTCTATAATGAGGAATTTGGGATTTCGTAGAGGCGATCAAGAATATCCCATTTGGCCCAATCTTCATGGCCTTCTATAATGAGGAATTTGGGGGTGAAAAGGCTCTAAAATCAAACGTTGCGGTACTGAGGATTTTAGACCAGTATGATAGGGATACAAGGACCTTTAGAATTGGGGGCAAACAAATAGAGTTAACAATGTCGCAGTTAATAATTAAATTATTTCACCCGAATAAAATTTTAAAATGAAGGTTGCGACTTTGGTAGCAGTTGCTGGCCGAAGTCTTAATAAAATACACAGCGACCTTGGTCGCAGTTGCTGGTCTTTAGTCTTAATCAACAACCTTCCTTGTTGCAGCAAAATTTTCTGTAAATAATCTCATAAGGAGGCTTCCGTGACTTATCTGTACCTTTTTTTCTCACGCTAAAATCTCTATTCCTTGCAAAAGAATTGTAGAAATTGTATGCTTTCATATCCGACAGGAACTGTTTCCCTATAAACTTATCTGAGCTTCCAGACATTTCTCCATGTACATTCATATCCTACAAAAAAGAATTACACGAATTACATATATATAAATATTTTTTAGATATCACTGTAGTCTAAAATATAAGTTATATAACTGCGACCAAGGTCGCATAAGAGATGAAATCTATATTACTTCTTATTAAAGACTGCGACCTAAGTCGCAGTTATCCGTATGAGAAGAAATCTATATTACTTCTCACTAAAGACTGCGACCTAAGTCGCAGTTATCCGTATGAGAAGAAATCTATATTACTTCTTACTAAAGACTGCGACCTAAGTCACAGTTACCAAAAAAAATTTTAAATACAAGATGAAATCTATATTACTCCTTATTAAAGACTGCGACCTAAGTCGCAGTTATACGTATGTGAAGAAATCTATATTACTCCTTACTAAAGACTGCGACCTAAGAAGCATACCAAAAAAAAGAATTCACAGCCGGAGATTATTTTCAAATAAGATTGCGACCGAATATTAATACGGTCGCATTTCTGAAAATTTAAAACATGTGTTATACGTCGCAGTACCACATAGACTAAAGAGAAAAATTCAATATTTAAGAAATTGTTTTTAAAAAATTGAAACAATTAAAACCTGTAATTTATAAACATTAAGTTAAATCCTATAAAGAGCGGCAAAAAAAAGGGGAAAAAATAATAATAAACAATAACCTAAGTCTGACAACGTTCGCTCCAAAAATTGCCTTTTGGGCAAATAATAATAAACAATAACGAAAAGTTACCGAAAGAGTAGCTTTTCATAAGGGGTATTTAGTAATTTAACTTCTTCACATAAGCGGGCCGCAAGTTAGTGGGGTGTCAAAAATTGAGCCACGTCACCGCAGGCTGAGAGAGTTCTCTCAGCCGCAGGCTGATATACATTTTTCTATATATATATATATAGAGATAGACTTGTATCCTTTCAAAGGATTTGATCCGGGATCCTTCCCACTCAAAATCAACCCTCCAACATTCGAATACAAGATCCACTCCGTTGAAGTTGATCTATACTATTTCAAGTATCTATAAACCAAAATCAAGTGTTTTAAATACTTTTTGCCCATCCATCAAGCGACGCAAAATGGACGGCCGAAAGTAGTGAGTTGGTTAGATCTATGTCTTTAGACATACAAATTCTCGATCCGGCCATTTCATTATGATCTAAACATTTAAAAACCCCTATAAACTAATTTTTGTTAGATTTCAAATATTCTACACCGTTAAACTAACCAACTCACTATTTAGGCCGTCCGTTTTTCCCCTACTTGATGGATTGGCAAAAAGTATTTAAAACACTTGATTTTGGTTTATAGATACTTGAAATAGTATAGATCAACTTCAACGGAGTGGATCTTGTATTCGAATGTTGGAGGGTTGAATTTGAGTGGGAAGGATCCGGGATCAAATCCTTTTGAAAGGATACAAGTCTATATATATATATATATATATATATATATATATATATATATATATATATATATATATATAGTGAGTTGATCCCCTAAGAACGGTTCTCACGAATTCATGTGAGAACATTCACGTGGGCCGTCGGATCTGATAGAGATCTAGTTTTATTTGATTTGATCTATCAGATCCGACGACCCACGTGAAAGTTCTCACAGAAATCCGTGAGAACCGTCCTTAGAGGATCAGCTCCCTATATATATATATATATATATATATATATATATATATATCAAATTCACCCCTCCGACATTCGAATACAAGATCCACTCCGTTGAAATTGATCTATATTATTCAAGTATCTATAAACCAAAATCAAGTGTTTTGAATACTTTTTGCCCATCAATCAAGCGGCGCAAAATGGACAGCCAAAACTAGTGAGTTGGTTAGATCTATGTCTTTAGACATACAAATTCTTGATCCGGCCATTTCATTATGATCTAAACATTTAAAAACCCCCTACAAACTAATTTTTGTTAGGTTTTAAATATTTTACATCGTTAAACTAACCAATAACTATTTAGGCCGTCCGTCTTTCCCCTACTTGATGCATGGGCAAAAAGTATTTAAAACACTTGATTTTTGGTTTATAGATACTTGAAATTATATAGATCAACTTCAACGGAGTGAATCTTGTATTCGAATGTTGGAGTGTTGAATTTGAGTGGGAAAGATTCAGGCTCAGGCTCAAATCCTTTTGGAAGGACACAAGTCTCTCTCTCTCTCTCTCTCTCTCTATATATATATATATATATATATATATATATATAGAGAAATGTAAATCAGCTGACACAGGAGGCAACTCTTCCTATGTCGCACTCAAAATCATATTTCCCTAATGAATTTTCAAGATCCGACCACACATTATCATCTTCATATTCTATGATATATACATATAAAAATTAAGTGATTTGAAGTTTGTTTACTACATTTTTTTTGGTTCAAACATTAACGGTTTTTTAACAATAGAATAAAATAACGTTTAGATCAATGAGTAAACGAACTTCAAATCACTTGATTTTTTATATGTGTATATCTTAGAATATGAAGATGATATTGTACGGTCGGATCTTGAAAATTCATTCGGGAAATATAATTTTTAAGTGCGACATAGGATGAATTTGCCTCCTGTGTCAGCTGATTTACATTTCTCTCTCTCTCTCTCTCTATATATATATATATATATATATATATATATATATATATATATATATATTGGCAATATCGTATCAGGTTTTGAGGTACCCGATACAATATCAACCCTATAATATTGACAGATATGGGAGTTGATATTTTCC
Organism: Agave tequilana; assembly: GCA_038442645.1. Lineage (NCBI taxonomy): Eukaryota > Viridiplantae > Streptophyta > Magnoliopsida > Asparagales > Asparagaceae > Agave > Agave tequilana. The sequence continues at coordinate 90,675 of JAVJIF010008825.1, forward strand.
GATATCACCGATTTTGCCGATATTGTTGATATTGATATTAAAAACTATTGGCCAATACCAATACTGATACTGATATTTTAAACCATGCAAAGAACCTTGCAAAGCCTTGATGATAATAAAATAACCTTGCAAAGCCTCGAGAATAATCAAAAGAACTCAGGCTTGCAGTCTCAACTCTCAAGGACCAGCTGCCTAGGCACAGAGGGAAATAGGTCAATAACTGGAAAAAGACACTGATTTCTCTCCTGAATGTTGGTATTGGTTATTGAATATCCACTTTATTCTGAATTGTATAGATAACCCAGTGACAAGTATCTGAAACTTTCTCCTCAGATCTGTTTGGAGTCTGGTGGATTGTTCACCATCAACTTGCTGCCTTGGGTTGTTCACTTTGTATTGGCTGCCAGGTTGTACCCTGCGGCTAACACAGGACACCTAACATTTTGTTGCAAACATCCAATCATGCTTTGTATTCTATAGCTGATTTTGATCTCAATCGCGAGCCTCAGGGTTCACGGGGAAGGCTGTAACTTGATATCGTGCAAGTATCCAATGATACAATGCAAGTAACCTTGTGCCTTTGCCCCAAAAAACTTATTTTTTATTTTTACCAAGCAACACATTATGTATTTGAGGGCATCAAACCAGCTTTACAAATTACATAGGCTCATACCAGGATGAGTTTTTTAAGCTCACACAAGGAATAAAACCCCTGGCTGTCAGTTGGATGGCAGGAGATTATCTCAGTAACATTTACACTTACGCTTTAGGTCTCAGAAGTTACCTAGTTAATATTAGTTTACATGGAGATTGGTGAAGTTAGCTTACTGAAGGGACTTGCATTCTGCTCCAAGTTGATTTAAACTTGCAACTTGTCCGTTTTTCTTAATCATGTGTATGATTTGGCTAATTGAAGTGAGTTATGTGCCTTGCCCTTTATAAGCTGATATAGGTATATACTTGTGGATTAAGTTCTCTGTGAAATGCTGTCTTAGATTCGAGATGTACTTGTGCCCGTAGAGATGACACACAGAGAATTGTAGTAAAAAGTTTTCTGATCCGTGCACCACTTCAAAAGATAGAACTAGTGCTCGTTGGGTTTAATTCAAGAAACATTTACTATTTTTTACAAATTTTTAAAACTATATAATTTTTAACTATAGGATAAATTTTTTATATAATTTTAAAAGCTATATAATTTTTAACTATTCAAAAGGATGGAGAGATTGATAGTGATGTCAACTATAGGATCCGAGCCGGCTGGTTGAATGGAGGAGCGCAATAGGAGTTTTATGTGAGCGTAACATTCCGTTATGGCTGAAGGGAAAGTTTTATCGGACTGCTATTAGGCCAGCTTTGTTATATGACACAGAATGTTGGGCTATAAAGAGACATCATGCCCAGAAGATGAGTGTAGTAGAGATGCGCATGCTTCGTTGGATGTGTGGTAAGACTCGGAAAGATAAGGTGAGAAATGAGAATATTCGTACTATGATAGGTGTAGTCTCTATAGAAGAGAAGATGAGAGAAAACAGCCTACGATGGTTTGGTCATGTGCGACGTAGACCTACAGATGCACCAGTCTGGCGCGTAAAGCGTATCAAATTAGGGGCAAGTTAAAAGAGCGCAGGGGAGACCGAAGAAAACATAGATGGAGGTAATACTACAAGATATATGGGCTAAAGGTCTTAGTGAAGGCATATTGCTCGATAGGAATGATTGGAGAAAGCTGATCCATGTGCCCAGTCCGGCGTAATTCTCTTTTGGTTCATGTAGCCTACCACAAATACTTGGGACAAATGGCTTAGTTGTTGTTGTTGTTGTTGTATATAATTTTTAACTAATTTAGAGTTCTCATTTGCATTATCAGGAGCAAGGCCTGAGGCTTCTGTGTTTTCTCAGAGCAATGAGGTAAACATTCTATGCTTATTGTTTAATCACTCTTAAAACACTGATTTTGTTTATACTGATGTTATTCATGTTCGGGGTTGCATTGCAGCGACGATTTTCGAGCAGAGTTCCCTCAATGTCTAGCAGTCTTGGCTCACCATCCCCGCTCTCAGAGTCCGGCCAATGGGCGTCCACCAGCAAACCAATCTTCTTCCCACCACGCAACTTCTCTGGTCGCCGCTCCTTCATGTCAAAACCAGTCTATCCTCTTGTCTACCGCAATCCTGTGTCGGATGGAGAAATCTACGGGATAGCAGGTCCAAGCATTGGAAGCAGTACAACACCTGGAAACACTTTTAGCCCCGACCTGAAGTTCCAGAAAGCCCGAACTCATCTCCAGAGGATGGAGGCCTCTCCAGACCCCAACACAAGCTCTTTCAGGAGAGAAGGGTTCAGATGGAGTAACACAAGCAGCTATGACTTTGGGTTTGACGGAGACACCATCGACATCACAGACCATATCGGATTTGAAACCCCGAGGTCTCCATATATGAACAGTTCAGCGAGGCATCAGAAGTGTGCACTATGTGAGAGGCTGTTGCTGCAAAAGTCCCCGTGGAGTACGCACCGCATTGTTAGAAGCACTGACATGCCAGTGGCCGGGTTCTTCCCTGCCGTCATGTCTTCCATGCGGAGTGCCTGGAGGAGACCACGCCCAAGAGCCAAATCCATGAGCCGCCCTGTCCCGTGTGCCAGAAAACAGTCTGCAGTAGTGACGGGCCTGTTTCCTTTTCTGAACCTCTGCAGGTGGCATTGAGGTCTGTTCGAGGGAGCCAGGGAGCCAACGTTGTTGCTGATAGAGCTGGGAGCAGCAGCAGCCCCAAACCTGACTGGAGCGAAGGTGATATGAGAAGGAACCAGTCTCTAACAATTCCAAGGAGAGGCGGTTCGTTGTTAAAGAGTCATTTCAAGAAGCGGTTTTCCTTCAAAGGGAAGACGGGGAAAGATTTCTTTGGCGCAAAAATGTTTGGAAAGGATGCTTCGTCCTCGTCTTCTTCATTGGCTCGCGGCAACAACCAGAACTGGCCTGGCCGATTGAGGTTCCGACAGTCGTCATCAAAACAGTGATAAGCTGGAACCAGATCCAAGGCATGCAAGTCTTAAATCAGTTACATCTTGTTTTGTGGGTCAACTAGCGATCATCCCATGTACATACAGTATCTTCTCCAGTTCTCAAATTTTAAGATTATTCCGTAGACTACAGATTGTTTGTGCTTCCATTGTACGCATGTCCCTTTTGTGTTGGTTGCTTCCCGTATCTTTCTGTTCTCTCAGAGATCACATGACACCAAGAGGGTAGTTGTTAACAAACTGCATATTTCTATTAGTTTATCTTACTTCTTGATTGGCCTGAATTTGAACTGGGATCTGTGAACTGCTTTTACTTGATCCAAGATATAAGAAACCAGTGAATCTTTGTGCCTCCCCTCCCCCACTTGTCTCATGTGATTTGCTATAATATCCTCGACAATCTCTCCCACCTCTCAACATTTACTTCATTCACGGTCAGAGTTATGGCTTCCATTCCTTTTAACCCCTCTGAGCTAACTTCTCTGTCCCCTCGCCTTTCCCTCTCTTTCCTCCCCATGAGAGACCTCTCCCTCTTCTTTCTCAAGAGCTCCTATGCCTCCAAAATGAAGAGAGGCATCCGAAGCTTCTGCAACGGTGTCGGCTCCACCTCGACGCTGAACCAGAGTAAGACAGACGCCGATGTGTCTTGCATCGCCGCTCCATCCCTCTCCGGTTCTTCATTGGAGAGCAGTGTCAATGGGGGCCCGAAGACTCTCGAGGAGATGTTGTTGCAGCTGGACATGGAGGAGGCGGCTGCGAGGAGGGCCAAGCTCGACGACTATGGGGAAATCAACAGAAGGATGTCGTGTGTCAACAACACTGACATCGTTAGATCTGCGAGGAATGCTCTGAATCAGTACCCTCGGTTCTCTCTTGACGGGAGGGACGCAATGTACCGTTCCTCCTTTCGCAACTTTGGCAGCAGCGGTGTCGAAGGTGGCAGGAAATCTGTGTGTTGCGATAGATTCGGAGGGAAGGATGGTTATGAATTGGATGTTGAGAGAAGTCTCCGCATGCCACCAACGGTAGCTGGAGAGTGCGTGGTTTGGTGCAAGCCAGGCGTGGTGGCGAAGCTGATGGGCCTGGATGCAGTGCCCGTCCCCGTGCCCATGTCCGTGCCCGGCAGAAGCCGGCACGGGAGGAGGAGATCGAATCCGTGTCTGAATCCAGCAGCTAGTCGGAACAGAAACCTGAGGAGAACGGGGAGGTATGAGTCGGAGAAGGGCAGGGTTGGGATGAGCATGAGTGGATGCAGGGAGAGGTTGAGGAGGGAGAGCCTGGGGTCGAGCTCGAGCTCGGCGGCAATGACCGGATACTGTGTCATGAAGCCGGTGTCAATTGAACCGGCCAAAGGATGTGGAGAAGATTGGCGATTCAGGCGGGCTCGGTAGCAATTGGGCATTATAATATGCAAGTTTGAATGTGTGTTTGTGTGTGTGTTTGTTTTCCTTTGGTCCATGGATCAATAAGAATGTTTTGCTACTTCGCTTATTATACTCGAGTTTGCAGCTAGCGAGTGATCCCAGGGCTAACTACTAACAATTTTCTTTTTGACTTTGGTTGCTCACCCCAACTTCTGACATCTATTATTGATTGGCTTTAACTTGAAAAAACACTTGCATGAATCACAATCCTTTTTATAGTTTATAAATTTATTTCAAAAATCTCCTCACTGAGAGTTTAACTTGTACCTCGAGAAGAGGAAGGAGGAGTTGGCAGCTTGAGCTGTGTTCAGTCGCTCGCAGCTTAGTTTACTGTCAAAATATTAAGTTGGTGGCTTTCTTCATTTTTAGCAGCCTCGCACTGGTTCTTCAATTATCGCACCAAGCGGTTAAATTGAATGCTACGACGAATCGATCTTAAAGGTTTTTGGTTCATCTCACAGGATCTTTCACAGGACGCACGTCGACATAAGCCAAGGCTGGCCCCAGTGCTGCAATTTACCAGCTTCAATATAATATACAGCTTTAAAACTTAAATTTATGATACTGTCTGTCACCTGGTCCTCACTAGATTGTGGTGCCTTCTATTAATCATTGGTGGGTTTTTGGAATCTCCATCCAAGGGCCTGGACCTTAGCTCACCAATTTTGGGCCGGCCCATAATCTTTCCACCTAGGCCTGTCAACATGTGTTGCCACTTGCAAGCCCAGAATCCAACAACTGTCGGTTAATTTTTGAAGGAGCCACTGATTCATGAATAATAATGCTCCAAAGGTTTCCCATCTATCTTATTGATAAATAATTATGGGGGCCAAAAAAAAAATCCCTGTCAGAAAGAATGAGAACATACGGAAAAATTATTCCATACCTTAATTTATTCTAATTTGTTTATATACCTATATATATATAGTTCATAATTTGCTTATCTTTTGTACTAAAATATCTATCTATTTCTATTTTTGTGCATCCAAAATACATGTTGGTGATATATTCTAAATTCTAACACGTTGGTTCAGTGTAATATAGCCACATATATAGTTTTCTTTAAAATATATGGTTTTTACGTATGCCTTCTCAAGCTTACTCTTGAACTAAATTTGCTGCATGGCGGGTATAAGAAAAATCATACTTTTTTGGTACAAAAGTTGCCAATAATTTTTAATGTAAAATGTTTTAAAAAGTCATCGTACGTTTTATCGCTAAATCTGCTTTGAAACTTTTGCAATAATGCCAAAAACTTTAATTTGTATGATATAAATATTAATTTTTATCCTTTAACATCTTATGAGATAATTTTTTTCCTTTTCTTTTCTATTTTATGAAATCGTTTTTTTACACATGCCAGAAGACTGGTGTATGGCAATTGGTAATTGACTAAATTGTATTACAATTTTCACTGCTCTTGCTATATGAAGTTGAACGTCGTTCAATTAGCACAACCATCCGCCCACCGATTGCTCGCAAGGCAGATGACAATCAGTTGGCTTGGAGATTGTTAATTTTATTAATTAGTGAACACAGGTGGGGATTGACTCAGTCTCACACTAGCTCAACACTTCGTTAATTATAAATTAAGTACTAACTATGACCTTGCAAATGGAGCTAACAATAGTTATTAGGAGGAGAGACAAGAAGCATTAAGCGTACGGTATTGTATTGATGCACCGGCAGCGACGACGTACGGTGTCAGGAACGTTCGCACGCACACCTATGCAAAAACTCGTACGGCATTGCCGACATCGCGCTCTTGGGTGCTCAAACGTGTGACCATTAATGGGCTGGGTTTATGGCTGAATCTGATGGGACTTGGTCCTGCACAAATCTAGGTACAAGGTATTAAGGTCAGAGGTAGACGATGATTATGGTTTGGCTCGAACCGAAACCCTGGTCGCGAGAACCGGAACCGCACTGGGTCACAGGCGGTCCGGTTCCGGTTTCGTTCCTTCAGAACCGGAAACGCTGGTTCCGATTCAGGAACCGCTCAATATTTTTTTTTTTTTTTTTTTTTTGCTTTTGGGCCTGCCCAAGTGGCAAGTGCCCACATCAAATTTTTTAAAAAAAAATCAACGTTTTTTGCCCCAATTTGGTCTCAAACCCGCAACTTTCTATTATTAAAGGCACTGATAATATATGCATACTCTTTAACAAAAAAAAAGAAAGAAGAAACGGTTTTGGAACTGTCTGTGTAACACCCAGTTTCCAGAATACGTACTTAGATACGTGTTCTAATCTTTCAATTAGATTTTTAAATTTTCTCCTCGCATTTACTTTTGTTTTGTGATTATCTATGTTATTGTTTTGAATCGGATTCGGATTCTTGAACAAAATAAAAAAGGAAAAAGGAAAATAATTTTCTAAAGAATAAGTTGGAAATTATTTTTAAAGAGAAAACAACTTATCCATTTATTTTGAGAAAATGAAAAAGGATTTTGAAAAATATAAACTTGTTTGTAAGGGTAAAAGCCTTAATATTACTTTAACAAAAATGAAGTTTCGGATATCCAAAAACGTATTGAAATTTTGGATAAAAAGTGTGCTTTTAACGTGAACAAATTTGCATCTATATTTTCAAAAGAAAAAACCCAAAGGAAACATACATCTCATTCAGCTAACACACACCATGAACAACATGCACATACACATCAACGTAAGCATACTTTCATGTATAGCAAAGTATACGCATGTGCACATTGCGGCCGCAAAGGTCAATTAGCAAAATTCTATTATGCCAAGTTAAATATGATAAATAAAAATATTTGGGTTCGAGAAAACACTAACCCTGTAGGACCGAAAAATATTTGAGTACCAAAGAACACACCAAACTTGATTGATGCAGGTGTGTCGTCGTTCTCCAAGACATAGGGCGAGATGGTACCTTGGTGGTGGATGCATCGAAGCTCAACGGATCAATCGTAACATTGCATCACTATCAAGAGGCACCTATTTTGGAGATTGCCTATGCTTCAATAATTTCTCAACTTGAAAATTTTATTTCTAATTAGATCTATACATGCATAGGATTATCTAGTTTTTTTTTGTGGTAATATACATGCCTATTCTTATCTTTGTAGTTTGCCTATATTTGAGCTAGTTTGTTAACCTTACTTTTATTTTTTACTAGCCCATGATTTGCTTGCCCATGTGTAGAGTATTTTTCATTCTCACTTGGTTGATAAATATCCTTGGATATATGTGTATGTATATTTGTCTATGTATCATCTTATGATTGGGTTTTGTATTTAAACCATATTTAAGTAATAAATCAAGAAAGCAATTGCGCGCCTGGGTGGTCGACCGAAGTAGCCTGGTATTCAAAAATATGTTTGGCCAAAAGCCAGTCGACCGATCGATCGACCGACTGTAACCGAGATTGCTCTCTGTTAGCCCCGGTCGACCGGGCGGTCGACCGAGAATCGGGTCTGGCTGTGGATTACCTGTTTTAAAAACCCTAAAAACCTAAATTTCTTTCATTCTTTCTTCTTCCACCGTCATTCTCTCTTCTTCCTTTCTATTTTCCTTCACCCCCTTTCACTCTAATCCTCCCTAATCACCTCTATTCCAAAATCAACCCTAAAAATTTGTTGGATCTCTTTTCAGCACTGAGATTTTCTTGGTTTCAAGGTATAATCTCTCTTTTCTTTAAATCTTCTTGATTTCTTAGTTTTTCTAGTAATTCTTGAAATTACACCTAGAGGGGGGGAGTGAATAGGTGTAAGGCTAATCAATTCAAAATCCAATGCAAAATAAAAATGATATGATGCAAACGATCACTCAAAGAAAGATTAGAAGCCGTATACCCCGTGATGAGCTCTGAACTCCTTCCTCGTGATTCCTCTAAATAAGAGTTTGAGGTGCGCAATGCAATCTTGTTGTGAGAGTATAGATCGACAATATAAGAATGAATGAATAGAAAGTAAACAACACAAGTAAACCAATCGCAAACACAGAGATTTATTTCGAGGTTCGAGCACCCAGCTCTACGTTCCCGCCTTCACCCAGAAGGATTTCCGATCCACAAGAATTTTCACAAAGGATTACAATCACTAGGGAGTACCCAACTCCTCAATCATACTCTTACTCTAGAGGTAGCGTAGCAATATTTATAATAAGCACTGGATGATCAAAAGACCACAAACTCTCTCTTGAAAAACTTTTTTATAAAAACCCTAGAGAATAATATATAAGATTGAAGCTCAAGGTTTTGTAAGTGATATAAAAACACAAGAGAGATTTTAAGAACCAAAAACTTTCAGAAAACTTTTGAAAATAGTAGCCTAAAACTTAAACAAAAGCTCTTTCTCAAGAAAACTCAAAACTTTTGATCTTTGAATTTGTTGTTATGAAAACCTCTACTCTAATGACCCTTTATATAGGACTTAGGAAGAGTAAACATAGAAAACTTTTACCTAAATAAAAGAAGAAGAAATTGACCCTCTAATACAGCTAACCACATTTTTTTTAAACTTAAATATGTTTTAAAAATATGTTAAAAATCAGCCTCCAGAAAATTAGTCATTACTGCCAATCTGAGAGATTGGTCAACTTTGAGCACATTTTTCAGGCTGTAAACGTCCAAATTCAGAACTAGATATATAGGAATAATTTGTAAATATTTAAGTCTTCTTTTAATGCAACTAAAAGAAACTCAATATCATTTTTTATTAGAAAGTTATCAATAAAACACTGACAGGTGTCAAATCAAAAACTGTAAGCTATTTTCAGAACAAGAACAGAGTTCAACCAAATATCTGACCTCTTTAACATTTGAATATGAAAATGATTATTGAATAAGAAATTTATATATGAAAGTTAGCTTTAAAATGCAAGTTAAATCATGTTATTTGAATAAAAAGTTATGAAAATAAATATATAAGGGTGTCAAGCAGATCAGCAGAACTAAAACTGGTTCAAATCTAAAACCCGATATATGTACTTGAAATCCAAAATCGGTTAAATCAAAAACCAAACGTATTTAATTTGTGTGTGTGTATTTGAGCTTCAAACGTATTTACTATTCTTTAACAAAACAAACTATGAGTCTACAAGCAGGAGTCTCTGATAGTTGATTTTGAACAACGTTTGAGTGAAACCCTAATATCCCAAGCTTGAGAACTCTTGAGCCATCAATACCTGTATCAACCTGAAATTCATTCTTTAACTTTTATTAGTACCAAATAGCTTTTATATGGTTTGTTATCATCAAAACACATAACCTGGGGATTGTAACCTTTGGGCCAACAATCTCCCCCCTTTTGATGATGAAAAAACATATAAGCTGTAAAACAAAATATAAGAGGGAGGTAAAAGCTCCCCCTCAAATGATGCTCTATTTTATCAAGTATAAAATATGAAAACATATACAATATGAACATGTACAAAACATGCAAACATATATATATATATATATATATATATATATATATATATATATATATATATATATATATGTATGTATGTATGTATATGTACAGAACATGAAACCTACATATATGAGATAAACATGTACAAAACATGAACATGTACAAAACATGAACCAAAATATGAAACCTTCTCCCCCTTTTTGTCATACATCAAAAAGGGTTAGGAAACAACCAATAAACAATATATGCATAAACAAGACATAAATATGTATATATGCATACATAAACTCAAATATCTCTTCCCCTTTTTATCAATTCATCAACAAAGGGACTAAGGAAAAAATAATCAATTGTCATATCATCAAATCTTAAAGACCAAAACTTAAGCTTTTTTTTTTATACCAATTTAAAATTTTGATAAACATATTGATGCCAATTGAAAAATATTGATACCAATTTAAGGTAAAAACTAAAATTTTAGATAAACACTAAAATCATTTTGCAATAAGGATACCAAATAGAGAATAATACCAATTTAAGATCATTGATACTAATATTAGAAATGTTAGCATATATCAAACTAAAGTATTTTACATCATAAATGGTGGGAGTAAGATACCAATTTGAAATGAAAACTGATACAAATTGAAAATACAATCAATACCAATTTTACATAAAACCAATTTAAAAATAAGAATTTTCTCCCCCTTTATGAAATACTAAAAGAAACAATGCATAAACTTGTAATAGATACTAATTAAAAATAATTGACATGATGAACTAAATCAAGCTTAGCAAACATAATTTTTGCTTTTTCAAAAAAATTGAAAATACATGTGAAACAAGCACAATCAAATCATATATATGTATGTATGAATATACCAATTGAAATATGAGGCATATATAGAAAATACATATGAGTATACAGATATATGCTATATCAATTTTGATACCAATAGAAATATAATGAGGATCAAGTGTATAACTCAAACCTACCACCCTTATCATGCACAAGTTTAAAAGATATTCAAGAAGGATATACAAGGCATGGTCGCCCATCCAACCGCCCTTAGAAGGTAGGGTTTTCAAAAATCATGATTTGAAAGTAAATAAGAATAGTTTGAAAACTCTACCATTTGAAGAATAGAAATTAGTTTTAAAGATATTTTTAAAAACTAGTAAGAAATCCTTCAAAATATGAAACCAAATCATACATCCCATGAAAATATGAAAATCATATAATAATTGACACTCAAAGTCTATAAAGCACATATAAGCTCATGAAAATAAAGTCATGAGTAAACACCAAATATAGAGTGTAAGAATCATGTAATCAACAAATCATGGAAATAAGGCATTTAAGCTCAAATCATATTCCTTTACAAACATGAAAAATATAAAAGTTTAATTTTCATCAAAACAAAACAAACCTCAAAACATATGTATGTTTTGTATAAACTAGAGTATACATACTTATCCAAGCATAAATGAATCCACAACAGTATATTGCATGAAGGCAAGTGGCTTAAGGATGTACATGTATATCTATTAGTCTAGACAAAAGTAATATATACATAAAGCTAACACATTATCATGAAACCATGTGCAAAAATAGAAAATACAAGTGTAAAAGAGAGAATTAACAAAACTAGGCTATACAAGTACATATAATGAGTACAAGTGAGCAATGAAGCACAAACTCATAATGACCAAGTGTAGCTCACTACTTGTACAAGTATTTACACAAGTTTTAATGAAAACTACATTTAAACAAGTAGTCGAAATCATGAAGTACAAAATCAAGCACATAAACCAAAACATGAATCTAAACATGATCAATCATAATGAGCATTGAAACCAAAACATGCTAAAAATATTTATATGAAAGCATGTGAATAAAATAAGAGTTAGAGATTGTTACCAAAACCATAGGGTAATCTCTTAGTCTTCAAATCAAGGTGGTCCTCCTACCAAATATCCTTGAAGGAGATACATCCAATATAGTGTCATTAAGTTCAAATGCATCCACCATCTAGACACCATAACTCTTACGTCAAGCGAGACCCCGCACCTACATCATGTACAATGCGGTGGATTTTGGTACCCATATCTTATTGGGTCCATGAGGGTTAGCACTTTTCCTAACCTAAACATTATTACTCATAAAATTTAGTCTATCATAGCAAAATCTTGTAAGATGGCCTTTGCGGCCACAATGTGTACATGCGTACACTCTAGCATACATATGAGAATGGATATGATCATGGTGTACATGAGGTGTATGCCGTGAATGATGTGCATGAATATTTGTGCATATTTCTTGTGAAACATGGATTCTAATTTCTTGTGATCCATAGTACATTGGCTCAAAGTGGAGCCTAAATAATCAACAATTTTTTTTACCATATATATATCATTTTCAATATTAGAAGAGGATATGGAACATGCAATAGAAACATTTGAAGATGAAGATGTAGTAGCTTGGCAAACTTGAGAATCTAAATCATTTTTCAAAGATTCATTTTTATTTAAAACCAACTCCAATTCTTTTGAAATAAATCAATTTCATTTTTCAAAGAATGGTTATCTTTTAAAACAAAATCTAATTTTGAAGATAAAACCTCATTTTTCTTCAAAACACCATCACAATCATTTTACTTATTAAAATCTTATTTTCATTTAGGGCAAGATCAAGTTGGGATTTCAATGAGTCCCTTTCATTTGAAATCTCATCCTTTTCTTGTAAAACCAAATCAACCTTAGAAAGTAATTTTTTATTTTCTTCTTTTGATTTAGAATTTTTATTTTTCAAAACTTTATATTTTGAAGGCAATTTTTCACTAACTATAGATGGTTCTTCATATAAAGCATAAGCATCTATATAATCACCACAAGAAGAACTAACATTATTCTCTAGTTGAGTATCCGAATATACCTCAAGGGAGTCATTCCCTTGGACCATGGAGCAACGTTGGTCGAATTCTTCTCCACCAGATTTTTTTCTCCATATTGATTTGCGTTTGAAGCTCGGTAGATGTCAATATGTTCCACGCTGCAAAGGCGGAATCACAATGAGAAACCATATTTAAATATCCTTTACTAAGTGATTTTCTAAGTGCCTTTAGGGCTGAAAGTGCTCTAATACCAATTGAAAGCACACCTATAGGGGGATGAATAGGTGTAAATGCTAATCTAGAAACTAAATGCTTTAAATGCGGAAGCTAATGCAATTTTGCACAAACTTAATACAACACAACAAGTGTAGCCGAATTTCCCGTGAAGGGCTCTGGTCTAACTCCTCTTGATTCCCCTAGATATGGGTTGAGGTGCTATGTGAAGCTCTTGTGGTTAAGTATAAGTGAGGCACACACAAACAACCAGGCATATAAGGATGAATAGCAATATGAAATAATGCAAGGCAACACAAGCAAGTATGATGATATGATATGAATGATGCTTTGCACAAATAAACAAGAGAGAGAGTTAGAGAAATTGGATCAAACGCAAAGGCAAAGATATGTTTCGAGGTTCGAGCACCTAGCTTTACATCCCCGCCTTCACCACCGTGAAGGATTTCCAATCCACTATCTCCCACCGAGGGAACCTCTACCGAAGAGGATTTGTTACAACACAAGGAGTACCAAACTCCTCTCTCAATACAAACACCACCTCACACAAGAGGGGTAGGCCCTTAGCCAAACAATAACCAACACCTCTACCGAAGAGGGTTACAACCAATCTCCACCTCTCACTAGAGGGAGCAAACCACAAGCCTCAACCTCAACCAAAGAGGGAGCAAACCAATCACCTCAAATCCATAACCTCAACCTCTACCAAAGAGGGAGCAACCAAATAATGAGGGTTTACAATGGGTGGTCTCTTTCAACCACAAACAATCTCTCCTTTTCCACAAACAAAAAGATCCTAAATAGATTAGGATAGAGGATAGCTCAAGTGGAAACTAGGTGTTTGAAAAACAAAAACTCAAAGAAAAATACTTGGGAAAACTCTTGTAAAAGATAGAAAATGAAAGCCAAGACAAATCTCCTAAAATTCTCTTTTCTTTGATTTTTTTCAAAAACCTAACACAAATAAGATTGGAAGTTTAAATCCCAAAAACACTTTTGAAAACTTGTTTTAACTCTGGGGAAACTGTAATTTTTCTCTTGTAAAAACCTTGGCCAAAATCCTAAAGAAATGGGGTTTATATAGGCCCATCAGAAAACTAGTCGTTAGGCTGATCTGGCAGCCTGACAGGCTACCGGTCGGCCGGCCCGCCGACCGCCAACGGTCAGAAATGTGACCGTTGGGGCAACCCGGTCGACCCAAAGAAACAGAGAGCACTGCTCTCAGGTCCGGTCGGCGCCCGGCTGACCGTCCCTGTGACTGCCAAACGTGTACAGGCTTGTGCACGTCGGTCGACCTCAAGGGTCGACCGGCCCTTGGTACGGTCGACCCGTGCGGTCGGCCGTCCTGGCCTGTCAGCCACTGTTCTGGGACAGAAACACATGTTAAAAATATTTCTAAAAATCTTTTAAGTCTTTGTAAAAATACCCAAAAATAGTTTTATCATTTTGCATTGATATATAAACATGTGATAAAAATTTCAACTCAAATATCAAGCATATGAAACTATTTTTGTGTCTTAACATTTTTACCAAAAACCAAAACATGTATTTTTGTCAAACTTGGATTTTTCAATACATGAATAGGAAAGTCAAAATAAGTTTGTTTAAAAGTGAAGCATGCATGTATAGAATGAAACAACTATACATATATCAATTAAACTTGTTTTGATCAACTATTCATGAAAACCGAAAACCAACCATAAACCGTGTGTGTTTGTGCACTTGAGCATATCAACTATACTAAGCTTTACAAATGGATCTAAACACACTATCTAAACTATGGATACCTAAGTCTTCTTGACGATCTCCATCTTCAAGTAGACCCGATCCAAAACTCCATCCATGGGCTAGGCAATGTGTGATCTTGAAGCTTGAGCCCTGGAATCACTTGTGAAGCTTCCAAACACCTCTTGTTGAAGCTATCATCAAACTAACATCTTGTTACAAGATCTGAGACTGAAAACACAAGAATATTAGTAAACATAACTACATGAGTTAATCATCATCAAACTAGGGTGGAAAGCCTTTGGGCCAACAAGGGCTTGTACATTAGCCTTTTATTGTTTGCTATTTTTAAGGTAAGATTCCTTGGTAATGGCAAGGTAAACTTGCCAACCTATGGCTTTTAAATACCAACTCATCCTAACCTTCCATATATCAATTTTAGAGATATCAAACATGGGAGGGTCATTCATGAGAGCAAACTATATGTGTGCAAATGCAAAATGTAGATTAGCTAACCAAGATCTCACTCCTAGGTGGTTAAACCTAATATCAGGAGCGTAGACTCTGATACCAATTGAAATTACACCTAGAGGGGGGTGAATAGGTGTAAGGCTAATCAATTCAAAATACAATGCAAATAAAAATGATATGATGCAAACGATCACTCAAAGCAAGATTAGAAGTCATATACCCCGTGAAGGACTCTGAACTCCTTCCTCGTGATTCCTCTAAATAAGAGTTTGAGGTGCGCAATGCAATCTTGTTGTGAGAGTATAGATCGACAATATAAGAATGAATGAATAGAAAGTAAACAACACAAGTAAACCAATCGCAAACACAGAGATTTGTTTCGAGGTTCGAGCACCCAGCTCTACGTCCCCCCTTCACCCAGAAGGATTTCCAATCCACTAGAATTTTCACAAAGGATTACAATCACTAGGGAGTACCCAACTCCTCAATCACACTCCTCTAGTCCAGAGGTAGCGTAGCAACAATTACAATAAGCACTGGATGATCAAAAGACTACAAACTCTCTCTTGAAAAACTTTTTTATAAAAAACCCTAGAGAATAATATATAAGATTGAAGCTCAAGGTTTTGTAAGTGATATAAAAACAGAAGAGAGACTTTAAGAACCAAAATTTTTAGAAAACTTTTGAAAATAATAGCCCAAAAACTTAAACAAAAGCTCTTTCTCAAGAAAACTCAAAACTTTTGATCTTTGAATTTGTTGTTATGAAAACTTCTACCCTAATGACCCATTTATATAGGATTTAGGAAGAGTAAACATAGAAAACTTTTACCTGAATAAAAGAGGAAGAAATTGACCCTCTAATACAGCTAACCACATTTTTTTAAACTTAAACACGTTTTAAAAATATGTTAAAAATCAGCCTTTAGAAAATTAGCCATTACTGCCAATCTGGGAGATTGGTCAACTTTGAGCACATTTTTTGTAAGGTCCCTAGCTAGTAATGCAGCATTTTCATTTTTCTAAAGTATTTATTTCGAATTACTGATTATTTTTATTTCATCAACTCGATTTATTATTTTCTTCCTTGTGATTGTTTCTATCATTAAATATGGGAATCTATTTTTAAGATAGTAAATGGCAATTTGGTTTTATGTTTACCATTATTTTATTTTGATCATTAGTTGTTGCTATTAAGAATGTTGATTGATATTATTGGTAGCGGATATTTCTATTATCTTTTCGTGGTTAATTATTTTATTATTATTGGAGTTAATCCTTATTTATTTATTTATATTTGGCATTTATACTAACGTGCTCGTTCAGGTGGTGCTTCCTTTGTTTAGCCTAATTCAACCCATTTTCTTATCCATCATATACCCTATTGCCCATTTGCTATTTGGATCCTAACCCGCTAGCCTAAACCCAACACTCGGTTATTTATTGGATTAACCCGTTACCCAAACTAGACCCAATATATATAAGCCTTCTTTAGTTAACCCTAATCTAATCCTAAACCTAATCCCATCTCCACTTCACAGCCGCCCAGGATCCTCTCCTCCTCCTGGTTGCGCACCCCTTCCAACCGACCAGGCCGGCCATCTCCACAGGCCTTGGCCGAGCCCAACACCCACTCCAGGCCGCCCCCTTCCCTGCCTCCTTGCTCCAGGTACAGCAGCAGGCGCAGCAGCCCGTGGCCGCCCCCTCCTGGGCGCCAGCAGGCCGCACAGCTGGCTGTCCAAGCTCCACCATGGCCCCATCTCCTCCGGCGGAGTGTCAACAGCAGTGTGAGAGCCCACTTGCTGATCTGCGCGCCCAGATCTAGCACCGAGCAGCACCAGCCCCCAGGCCAACCAGCAGCAGCATGACGCAGCAGCAGATCTGGACAGCCCCTTGTCCAGATCTGTGCAACACCTCCGACGAGCACCAGATCCCTCCACGGCGACTCGACAACACCGCCAACAGGCCAGCCAAGTTCCCCATCAGACCCGGACAGTAACCAACAGCCCGTGGCATCCTCCAACAGCAGCGAACAGCCGAATCCAGATCTGGACAGCAGCAGATCCAGATCTGCGCAAGTTCAGGCGAGCAAGCCGTTCTCCCGATCCACGCCAGCCCGTCGTCGGAGACTGACACGGTGACCTTCCCCAGTGCCTTGGCCACCCTCCCGTGCAGTCCGATGGCGAGGGACGACACCACAGTGACCGCGGCAGCGACTCGCCCGGCGACGCGCACAGCAGCAACCACCCAGACCAGCAGCACAGGCAGTGAGCGATCGGCGATTCCAGGCCCTTCCGGCGAGCGCGAGGACCCCAGCTTGCAGCCAGGTCTTCCCCAGCACCCTGGCTACCGTCCTATGCAGTCCGACAGCGAAGAGCGGCGCCACGGCGACCGTAACGGCGACTCGCCCGGTAACGTGCAGATTCCCCAAGGTGAGTGTATTCTCCTCCTTCTTTTAATTACTCGCATTTATGTGCATTGATTCAATTATGATTCTATGTGTATCTACAGTAGAGTAGAATGTCTATATTGTTGTGTGAGAGAGAGGAGCATGAATGCATAAAATAGCATGTGGAATAAGTGTTGATGTATCTCAGATTTTGTGCCCAGGTAGAGGTGTTAGTCGACTAATACCATGTATTAGTCGACTAATACACTTTGTTAGTCGACTATACCCAGACCCCTAGTCGACTAGGTTTCCTCCCAGGAGAATAGCAACTCTCTGTATATTTCTGTTAGTCGACTTGACCCACTTGATTAGTCGACTAACTCCCTTGCCTAGTCGACTTATATATCACCCCTAGTCGACTACAGTTAGTCTGTCAGCTATGTGTAGTTCTTTTATTGGATGTAGACATTAGCCTTGGGTTATGTGATGGATATGGATGGATTGTATGTGACCTCAAGAGATAGATATTGGTGATAATGATTTGATCATGATAGATCTTAGATGCATGTACATGATATATTGTCGAGTGTTGGGATATCATAATTGATCTTAATAGAAGAAGGTATTGTGTAGCCTTATGAATCAGATATAGTTTGTCAGAGTGAGTAGACTAGTACTGATTATGGACATATGTTAGAACAACAACTATTACATCTGATTACTCGATGTGTATTGGAACAAGATGATTGTAGAACTATTGGGATATGAATTGGTTGTAATGACTTTGGATTGATCTGGGACTTATGATATTCATATTGGATGATGACCAGTTACTGAATATGACTTTATTAGTTAAGTTGTGCTAGAGATTGATGATGAGTTAGAATTATCCAGAATATATATTCCATTTATTGGAGCTTGACTTGCTTTGAGATGAGATTGACGTTGTTGGCATTTGGGATCTGTTAGATGACATGTTGTTAATGATGGGTACCAAGACGTAGATATTCTAGATTACATGTTGTTGAGGATGTTGACTAATTAAATATGATTCAGTATGTGTTGACTTGATATCCTTTTATTGGTGATGACTCATTCAGATATTGATATGGACTTGTTATGATGTTAGTTATTGGTTACTTTGAGAGAATGAGCTATTGTGATAGTAATCTATTTGATATCAGTGATGCTGTACTTCGGAGTTACCAATTATCAGTTTGTTACTTAATAGTGAGATACTTGTTGGTGATTATAAGATGTTCATGTTCAGAGTTTATGAGTTGTCAGTGATACATTGTGGTAGTGATCAGTGATCATGTATTTCAGAGTTTATATGAGTTGGTAGATACCGGTTATCAGTTACCAGTTGTTAGTGGCACTATTGTGTTAGTAGCTATATCTCCAGTATTCTATTCAGATGTCAGATATTAGTTGTCAGATATCACAGTTGTCGGATATCAGAGTTGTCAGATATCATAGTTGTGAGATATCACAGTTGTCAGATATCAGTTATCAGTTACCAGTTGTCAAATTATCAGCTAGTGTTGACATCAGTAGTTGTTGGAGATATTGGTTACTATTATATATTAAATCATATGATTGCTTATTAATAAAAGACACCATAACCCGGGAACAGGGGTAATTGCCTGATGATGCATGTCGTGTATTTTGGAAGGATTCTTATGGTACCGAGTTGTGGGTTCCAACCATGGGGAACCAGGGTAGTACTGGCTACCCATTCAGTTGTCAGTTGTCAGGGCTACGCCCGGATTACGGCGCCACACTAGTTGTCTTTTCGTGTGGGGCTGTGGTCTTCAGTTGTCAGAGCCTAGCAGCTTATCCTGGTTCAGTGCCAGGGTGATAGACCGTGGTACCGGGCATGCACGGTACTCTTTCAAAACACATGCACTACATTGGCAGGCAGTTACAATAACGATAACATTATTTGATATGTGGGAACACGGCTGTGGTATGGGACACAGCTAAGTAATACATTAGTTAGGTTAATAATAACCAATCAGACTAGTGACATATCTAGGTTACACACCTTGACATCAGCTATTAGTTTACATTTGTGATAGATGACTTTGATATCAGTTGTTAGTTTACAGATGAGATAGTTGTCATTTATCTTTGTTGATATTGATATCAGATATGCTTCAGTTCAGATGTTATCATGTCATGATATTTATTTATCTTATATCTGCAGTCGTTTGTCATGCTATTCAGTTATATGTTATCTGCAGTTGTTCTTGATATTGCTTTATGCACATGTTCTTATGCACGAGCTATTTCCCCTTTACACACACACTCACCATGGTCGCGTTCTGACGACCCTGGATTTGCACGTCCAGATATTGGACGGTTTGTTTCTAATGTGCAGGTGTTCGTTGAGGTTGTACGCTTTGCGAATAGCTGGAGCTTCTCCCTATGCTATTCTGCTACTTTTATCTTTCTAGCCTTCGTATCATTTCCTGTTTTTTGTTATATCAGTTCAGTTGTTATTCAGTCTTGATTCATATGATATCATGCGTGGTTGCTTATATGTGGTATTACAGTATTCAGTATTCATTACAGTTGGGATTTATTATAGCTTGTTTCAGGTTACTTAAGGCTTAGCGTGTATGCGTGAGGGATTTTCCTTGCGTATATGCGTCGCCGACTCGTGTCGCGTCTCCGCTCCAGTGTTTTTTTGGGAAGCGGGGCGTGACATTTTTCAGGCTGTAAACGTCCGAATTTAGAACTAGGTATATAGGAATAATTTGTAAATCTTTAAGTCTTCTTTTTAATGCAACTAAAATAAACTCAATATCATTTTTATTAGAAAGTTATCAATAAAACACTGACAGGTATCAAATCAAAAACTGTAAACTATTTTCAGAACAAGAACAGAGTTCAACCAAATATTTGACCTCTTTAACATTTGAATATGAAAATGATTATTGAATAAGAAATTTATATATGAAAGTTAGCTTTAAAATGCAAGTTAAATCATGTTATTTGAATAAAAAGTTATGAAAATAAATATATAAGGGTGTCAAGCAGATCAGCAGAACTAAAACTGGTTCAAATCTAAAACCCGATATATGTACTTGAAATCCAAAATCGGTTAAATCAAAAACCAAACGTATTAATTTGTGTGGTTGTATTTGAGCTTCAAACGTATTTACTATTCTTTAACAAAACAAACTATGAGTCTACAAGCAGGAGTCTCTGATAGTTGATGTTGAACAACGTTTGAGTTAAACCCAAATATCCCATGCTTGAGAACTCTTGAGCCATCAATACCTGTATCAACCTGAAATTCATTCTTTAACTCTTATTAGTACCAAATAGCTTTTATATGGTTTGTTATCATCAAAACACATAACCCAGGGATTGTAACCTTTGGGCCAACAATTCTTTCTATATTTCGTGCCAAATCTTTGTTTGTCATCCCCAAATGACAAAAAAGGCTAGATCTAAGAAAGGTAAACAACCTGAATCATCCTCCAACCTTTTTATTTCTCAAAATGCCTCTCACAGATTTTCTGTAATTCATAATAAACATGTTATCTCTGATAGAACCGTGGTGCTCACTGATTTTGAGCACCTGAATCTTGCTACCATCTTGAACACAGGCTCTCTCGAACATCTTGTTATTATTAAAGAACCTGTCTATCCTGAGTTTGTACACTACTTTTACTCTAATCTGACATTTCAAAACAATCACATTAGATCTAGGGTTCTGGGCAAGGATATAAATATTTCTCTAGATCATTTTGCCCATCTGCTACACCTCTTCTGTGAGGGTGTAGATATTTATAATGTTGATCTTCATGACTTTGATTATCCTGACGATGATCTACCCTCACCGCATCTGTTTTACTTCACGATGATGACAACCCCGCTCTACTTAGGAATGAGGAGGTGAAGTATTATATTCTCATCGCTGAAGTCCTAACCAAAATCGTGTTCTACAATCTCCTGTCAAAATCAGGAGAATATAGTCATGCATGGGGTTCTGCTCCGTTCTTGATCTATTGCCTTCTGAAAGGCATTAGAGTTAATATTTCAAAACTCATCGTCGATTACATGGCTTTTGAGCATCTTCTAATCCCAAACCGCATCTGCCCTTTGAGATGCTCATTACCTGCCTTCGAAAATAACTGAAATTTGATCTCTCCACTGAACGGTCCATCGAACCGTCAGTTGATATCAACATCACTCTTTTAAAGAGAATGCGTGCTAGGGAGCGTGTTCCTGCTCCTCAGCCCCCTTCTATCTTTCCTGCTGTAGTTCCTGGATCCTCTTCAGCATCTTTTGCATCTTTTGATCCATATTCAGCCCTTTCTGCTCAGCTTCGGGACCATGACCTGAAGATGTCTGCAAATTTTCAGAGGATGGAGCAAAGAGTTGACAATGACCTGCAGTATATCTGCGCTTCTATTCGCTATCTCCAGACCTGTGTCGACGAAACCTACAGTAGGAACGCTTGGCCTGTTCCACTTCTGAGAGGCCACTCGTAGCCCCTTCCTACATCGGGTCTTCCGTTTGATACATGGGTACCTCCTCCAGCTCCTTCTGAGGCACCTGGTCCTCCAAAAGATCGTAACTTTCAGGAAGATTGACCCCTTTTATTGATGACAAAAAGGGGAGAGAGATTCCATGGACTTATCTTGGGAGTTATCTTGGATGTTTTGTTTTTATTTGAGTTTTTATTTGAGTACTTTTATTTTTGGACATGTAGCATTTGATGGACATATGTTTGTTACATTGCAGTATTAAGTGGACATGTATTTTGTGGTATGTAACTTGTTTTGAGGTTGGCATGAACCTCTGTATGGACATATTTTTTTTAATGATGTCTCTATTGTCTTTGGAAAGTTATGTATCTCTTTCTTTCTGTTGATATATTTGATACATATCTTCTTTGTGTGTGGTATGTGGTATATTTGTATTTTTAGTGTATCTTTTATAAACCAACCATCTACCATTTGTTCTGGAGGTTGGAGGTTATTGGTTGGTTGGAGGAAATCGTTTGTGCATACACCATTATAATTCTATATTCTTGGTATGCATAGATGGGTTGCACAGAGCTTGGTTGATAAATCCTATTCATATGTATTTATTGATGCATCTAACTTATATGTCACATTTTAATATATACATGTGTTTAGGGAGAGCTTCGCTTGAAGTCTCTTCCCAAATTATTTGTGATAACTCCATGTGTTTTGTCATCATCAAAAAGGGGGAGATTGTTGGCCCAAAGTCCATTAGCCCTAGTTTTGATGATAACTAAATGTATATAGTTATGATTTTAACAAATTTGTTTATCAAAGTTTCAGGTTAATCATTTGTTGCATTTCAGCTCCATCACAACACTCACACATTTGGAAGACAAGAAGATGTAAATCCCAGAGCCTAAGCACATAGAAGAGCTCAAGGATCAAGCATACTAGAAAAGACTATATCTGAAAAACACCTAGAGGGGGGGTGAATAGGTGTGAATGCTAATCTAGTGATCTTTTTTTAAACTTTAATTAAATGAGTGATGCAACGATCTCTCAAAACACGACTAAGAGCCGAATACCCCTTGCGAGGTTCTGAACTCCTTCCTCCCAATTCCCTTAAATGGGTTAGAGGTGCGTAATGCAACCGTGTTGTATTGAGGTGTGATCGATCAATGCCAAGTATGATGATGAAGATGAAATGCTCACAATGTAAAACAACAAGTATAGCAAGTAAGGTAAACAACACAAGATTCCACAAGTAAAGGGTTAGTTCTCAAGCAATTAATTCAAGGCAATATAAAGCAATAGAAATTAAAAGCAAGAAGAACGCAAAGGCAATCGCAAACAAGATGATTTGTTTCGAGGTTCGAGCACACTTGCTCTAGTCCCCGCCTTCACCTCCGTGAAGGGTTTCCACTATCCACCGAGGATGCCTTTACAATTGGGTCTACCGAAGACCGAGCACCGAGCTCCACCGAGTACAAAGGACCTCTACCGAAGAGGTTGCTCCACAAGAAGGAATTACAAGAACAAAGTGATCACAACTTGATCACTACACTTTTCTCAATTTCTTTTACAAACACTCTCACTTCAATTACAACTTCACTATAGAATGAGTATAGAATTTTTGGCTCTATGAAGTGTGGTGAGAAAACTTCAGTTGTAGAGTGATATAGAGAATCAAACACAACTGAAAAACAATCTTGAAAGAGTAGGAATTGAAGGCTTAAAACAAATTTTCTTTTCTCTTTTGAAAACAACAAACTTGAGGATTTTTTCTAAGTAATGAGCAAGAGAGACTTCTCCTCTATTTATAGGGTTAGAAAATAGGTTAAAAACAATTTCTTTTCACCTAATTCAACCTGCAAAAGCTCTCCAACCACTCTCCAAAAATCTGCTAAAACAGAAAAAGAAACAGTTTTCAGAAAATCCCAAAGAGGAAAGAGCCGTTGCTGTGTTGCAGGCTTGGCGGTCGACCGGTCCGGTCGACCGCCAGCCTAGCTGGATATAGCCGTTGGCTCCCGGTCGACCGGTCCGGTCGACCGACCAAAAAAGAGGAAACACAGTTTCCTTCTTCCGGTCGACCGGTCCGGTCGACCGAAATTTCCCGAGAGCAGAATGCTCTCTGTCGGTCGATCGGTCCGGTCGACCGACGGACATGCACAAACAGTGCATGTCCAGGCACAACGCCGGTCGACCGGGCCGGTCGACCGATGTTGCCTGAGGCTGAAAACTGGGCTGTTTTGAAGAGGGAATTTTTGTGAAAACATTTTGAAAACACCTATAGCTAAGTATATACATGTTTTAAACAAGTTTTTCAAGATATAAAGCTTGGTACATGTATATATAAACTAAGGCATAAACTAAGGCTTTGGTACATGTTTTTAAATAAGTTTTTCAAAACATAGGAAATACATGAAACAAGTGTGTGTGCAAATCCTAGAGCCAAATTTCCTATATTCAAACTTTAACATTCTAAACTTACAAACTTGCTAAAAGACTTCAAGGCTATTCTTCAAGGTGGGCTATCTTCACTGATCTTCAATATTTGCAACTTGAGCCCAAATTGAATTGTCTTGAGTCCAAGAACCTTGTATTTGAGTGAGAGTACTTCTAGTGTGATGATAAACCTGAAACACACTTAAACAACAATTGTTATTAGTACAAATAACTAATATGTTTTGTAATCATCAAAATACACTAAACAAGGGTGATTGTAACCTTGGGCCAACAATCTCCCCCTTTTTGATGATGACAAAACATATAGTTATTAAACAAATAAGGAGAGGAAAAAGCTTGGAAAGCTCCCCCTCAAATAATGCTATGTATCTATCATGAATATGAAAAACTATGTAATCATACATAAAGCATTGGAAAAAGTCATCACCATAAATTTTGTCAAGGAAAACCAAATAATGTCAAGGAAAACCAAATAATGAACAAAATTTATTATTTTCAAAAATCTAAGTATATTCAAACTAGTATATTTTTCTCCCAACAATTTTAAACTTTAAACTTATATTCTTTTTCTCCAAACTTATATATTTCTCCCCCTTTTTGTCATACATCAAAAAGGGTTAAAACATATCAAAACACAAACATATCAAAATAAAAAATATTTTAAGAATCAATCATACATACATTCAACTCACCAAAAATAAATGAAAATCTTGCATAATCTAAAGGTTTAGTGAAAATATCGGCAAGTTGAAAATCGGTAGAAACATAGTCAATATCAATATCACCTTTTTCAAAGTGATCTCTAAGAAAATGATACCTAATATCAATGTGCTTGGTTTTACTATGTTGATTAGCATTTTTGGTCATGTGAATTGTACTAGTATTATCACAAAAATTTTAACATGATCAAAATGTAAATCATAGTCAAGGAGAGTATGTTTCATCCAAAGAACTTGTGCACAACAAGCTCCGGCCGCAACATACTCCGCCTCGGCGGTTGATAGGGCTACCGAATTTTGCTTTTTGGAAGACCAAGATACAAGACAATTACCTAAGAATTGACATGTTCCACTTGTGCTCTTCCTATCTACCCTACAACCCGCATAGTCGGCATCCGAAAAACTCTTCATTTCAAATAATCCGGTTTTAGGATACCACAAACCCAATTCAATTGTGCCCTTAAGATACCTAATTATGCGTTTTACCGCTATTAAGTGTGATTCCTTAGGACATGATTGAAAACGTGCACATAAACAAACGGAAAACATGATATCCGGCCTACTAGCCGTCAAATAAAGCAAACTACCAATCATGCTTCTATAAAGTTTAATGTCTACACTTTTACCTTGTTCATCCTTGTCAAGCTTGGTAGTTGTTGCCATGGGAGTTTTGCTTACTTTTGATCCTTCAAGCCCGAATCTTTTGATTAGTTCCTTTGTGTACTTGGCTTGATTGATGAAGATCCCATCCTTCCTTTGCTTGATTTGGAGTCCAAGGAAATAGTTGAGTTCCCCCATCATAGACATTTCAAATTCATCCTTCATGCATGACTCAAAAGCTTTGCAAAGAGATTCATTAGTAGAACCAAAAATAATATCATCTACATAAATTTGCACAATAAGAATATCTTTTTCTACATGTTTTGTAAACAATGTTGTGTCAATTTTACCTTTCTTAAAACCATTGGAAATCAAAAATGAAGACAATCTTTCATACCAAGCCCTAGGGGCTTGTTTTAAACCATAAAGAGCTTTGTCTAATTTAAAAACAAAATCCGGATGTGTAGGATCAACAAACCCGGGGGGTTGTTCAACATACACTTCCTCTTCAATAAAACCATTTAGAAAAGCACTTTTAACATCCATTTGAAACAATTTGAAATCTTTATATGAGGCAAATGCTAGTGTCATCCGTATGGCTTCAAGCCGTGCTACGGGTGCAAAGGTTTCTTCAAAATCGATCCCTTCGATTTGAGTGTAACCTTGGGCAACTAACCTAGCCTTGTTTCTAACTACATTACCCGATTCATCCAACTTATTCTTAAAGATCCACTTAGTACCAATTGTTGGTCTATCGTGGGGCCTAGGAACAAGGTGCCAAACTTGGTTGCGCTCAAATTGATTGAGCTCCTCTTGCATGGCTAGCAACCAATATGAATCGGCCTCGGCTTCGAGCACATTTTTGGGTTCTATGTGTGAAATAAATGCAAAGTGGCCACAAAATCTTGAATTTTAGAGCGAGTAGTTACCCCTTTTGATACTTCACCTATGACGAGGTCCTTGGGATGATGAGGGTTGAATCTCCAATCCTTAGGTAGTGGTTGAGTAGGCTCCACCTCATTTGTTTGATGTTCATTTCCTTGGGCCTCTTCCACTTTGGCTTCACTTCCATCATCATCCTTTGGCTTGTCTCCCATGGTAGAAGCATCCTCCAAGGTGACTTTCTCCAAGCTTCATGCAAGGCATCTATTTCTACAACATTCTTAACAAACTTGTTAGATTCCTCAAACTTAACATGAATAGACTCTTCAATAGTCAAAGATGATCTAATGAAAACTCTATAAGCTTTACTAGTGTTTGAGTACCTACAAAAATAGCCTCATAAGATTTAGGATCAAATTTTCCCAAATTATCTTTTGTGTTAAAACGAAGCATTTGCAACCAAAAACTTTAAAATAGGAAACATTAGGTTTTCTAGAAAAATACATTTCAAAAGAAGTCTTAGTAGTATTTTTACACAAGAAAACACGATTTGATATGTAGCATGATGTATTAACGGCCTCGGCCCACAAATAATGTGGTAGACCGTATTCACTTAGCATTGTCCTAGCCATCTCTTGTAATGTTCTATTTTTCCGTTCAACTACTCCATTTTGTTGTGGAGTTCTAGGACAAGAAAGTTCATGCTTTATTCCATGTTCATCACAAAAAGTGGTAAAGGGTTGGTTAATGAATTCACCTCCTCTATCACTTCTTATTCTCAAAATCAAAGAATCTTTTTCTTTTTCTACTCTTTTCTTAAAGTTTGGAAATACGAAAATGCTTGGTTTTTATGTTCAAGAAAGAACCCAAGTAAATCTTGAAAAATCATCAACCAAAACATAAGCAAATCTATTCCCACTTAGACTTTTGGTTTGTGTTGGGCCAAATAGATCCATATGGATTAATTCCAAGGGACGTGATGTCATGATATCCTTAATTGACTTGAAAGAAGACTTAGTTTGTTTCCCAAATTGACATGAGTCACAAACTCGGTCCTTTTCAAAATTCAATGAAGGAATACCTTTCACCATTTCCTTTGAATTTAATCTAGAAATATGATCAAAAGAAATATGCCCTAATCTCCTATGCCACAACCAAGAGTCATCATCGAGGGCTTTCAAACAAGTAATATTACAAGACATGTTCAACATATCAATCATATAAACATTACTTTCACGAAAACCGGAAAATACACAAACATTAGAAATTCTATCAATAACTTTACAAGTAACATTATCAAAAACTACATCAAAACCTTTATCACAAAGTTGACTAACACTCAAGAGATTATGCTTGAGGCCATCAACTAAAACTACATTTTCAATTAAAGGAGAGGTGCCAAGTTTTACATTACCAATACCGATGATTTTACCCTTGGCGTCATCTCCGAAGGTGACGGTGCCACCTTCATGATATCTTGATAGGGTTGCAAAGTTATTGATGTCCCAAGTCATGTGCCTTGAGCAACCACTATCAAGGTACCACAAACCTCTACGTCGTTGGGCTTTGGAAAGTACCTACATCATTTAAAACAATTGTTGACTTTGGTACCCAAACTTTCTTGGGTCCTTGAAAGTTAGTGTTACGAACCCAAACATTATGATGTGATGCACTTAGTCTATCATAACAAAAATTTGCTAAGTGTCCCTTCCGCCCACAATGTGAACATGAGTACACT
Organism: Agave tequilana; assembly: GCA_038442645.1. NCBI lineage: Eukaryota > Viridiplantae > Streptophyta > Magnoliopsida > Asparagales > Asparagaceae > Agave > Agave tequilana. Next base: position 119,103 of record JAVJIF010008825.1, read on the forward strand.
TTTCTATACATGAATGCATGATGTGTATGTGTAGTAGTGTGAGCATGCTTTTGGGGTTTGCCATGTTGTTTAGGTTGTGTAGCATGAACATGAACATGAGCATGAGCATTTTTCTTTGGGGCTTGTTTCTTAGGAAACATAGCCTCAATCCTTTTCTTATCAAATTCACAATTTTTCAAAACAACACTTAATGAGTCTAATCTTTCCCTAAGCATGGAAACTTCATTAGAATCAATTAGTGGGGCCTTACCCTTGCAAGAAGTCTTATATTTTTCAAAATCATTTTTAGTAGTGGTCAAGGTGGAAACTAAATTATCCTTTTCTTTTGTAAGAGTAAAAACTTGATGACTTAAAGATTCATTTTCCTTTTTCATTTTTAAATACTTTTTCTTTAAGAAATCATAGTTTTGTGACAACTCAACAAAAGCTTCTTCTAACACATCCATAGAAAGTTCATTATCATGAGAAGGGGAAGAGGTTACCTTGCTTGTGCCTTCATTTGCCATGAAGCACATGTTGGCGGTGTCTATCTCCTCTTCGGATTCGGTCTCCGAATCCCAGTTGCCTTCATAGCCTTCTTCTTGTATGGCTTCTTTGATGTGGAGGGCTTTGCTTTGTCCGGACACTCCGCAACTATGTGTCCCGGTTTTTGGCAATTGAAGCACACAATCTTCCTTTCTTCTTTGCCTCCTTGCCATCTCCTTCTACCTTGAAACTTTGCCTTGTTGTACATCCTCCGAACATTCTTAACAAGGAGTGAGAGCTCCTCATCATCTTCTTCTTCATCATCTTCATCGGAGTGTGTAGCTTGACTCTTGAAGGCGATGGTCTTCTTCTTGGTAGGAGCCATGTCCTCCCTTGCTTTCCTTTCCATCTCATGGGTTTTGAGGTTCCCAATGAGACCTATAAGCTCCATCTCTTCATTGTCGTTGAGTTCCTTCAAGGTTGTTGCTTTAACTTCCCATGAAGGAGGAAGAGCCCGGATGATCTTCCTTACTCTTTGATCATTGTTGATATCTTCACCTAAAGAAGAGAGTCCATTAGTAATCTTGGTAAACCTTGTAACCATATCATCTATGGTTTCATTGTCTTGCATGCTAAATGTTTCATATTTAGACCGAAGAAGGTCAATCTTAGCCTTCTTAACTTGTGAGGTCCCCTCATGAGTGACTATCAAGTGTGACCAAATCTCAAATGCGGATTTGCAATGTATAACCCTAGCTATGTCATCATCATTTAGGGCTTGAAGAAGTGCATAGTGAGCTTTGGCATTGGCATCGAATTCCTTAGTCTCTATTTCGGACCAAGTGGATTCGTCACCGGGGGGTACACTAAAGGACTTAGTCACGGCCTTTGCAACTCGGCTACCTAGAGATTGCAAAAACACGGTCATCTTAACCTTCCATATGGGAAAGTTAAGTCCATCAAACTTAGGAGGGGTCTTAATTCCATCGGCCATTTTTACTATATGAATATGAATGAAATGATTAGCAAATTAGGATCTTCTCTAAGGTTGTTAAACCAAATCCTAGAGTCCAAGCTCTGATACCAATTGAAAAACACCTAGAGGGGGGGTGAATAGGTGTGAATGCTAATCTAGTGATCTTTTTTTAAACTTTAATTAAATGAGTGATGCAACGATCTCTCAAAACACGACTAAGAGCCGAATACCCCTTGCGAGGTTATGAACTCCTTCCTCCCAATTCCCCTTAAATGGGTTAGAGGTGCGTAATGCAACCGTGTTGTATTGAGGTGTGATCGATCAATGCCAAGTATGATGATGAAGATGAAATGCTCACAATGTAAAACAACAAGTATAGCAAGTAAGGTAAACAACACAAGATTCCACAAGTAAAGGGTTAGTTCTCAAGCAATTAATTCAAGGCAATATAAAGCAATAGAAATTAAAAGCAAGAAGAACGCAAAGGCAATCGCAAACAAGATGATTTGTTTCGAGGTTCGAGCACACTTGCTCTAGTCCCCGCCTTCACCTCCGTGAAGGGTTTCCACTATCCACCGAGGATGCCTTTACAATTGGGTCTACCGAAGACCGAGCTCCACCGAGTACAAAGGACCTCTACCGAAGAGGTTGCTCCACAAGAAGGAATTACAAGAACAAAGTGATCACAACTTGATCACTACACTTTTCTCAATTTCTTTTACAAACACTCTCACTTCAATTACAACTTCACTATAGAATGAGTATAGAATTTTTGGCTCTATGAAGTGTGGTGAGAAAACTTCAGTTGTAGAGTGATATAGAGAATCAAACACAACTGAAAAACAATCTTGAAAGAGTAGGAATTGAAGGCTTAAAACAATTTTTCTTTTCTCTTTTGAAAACAACAAAACTTGAGGATTTTTCTAAGTAATGAGCAAGAGAGACTTCTCCTCTATTTATAGGGTTAGAAAATAGGTTAAAAACAATTTCTTTTCACCTAATTCAACCTGCAAAAGCTCTCCAACCACTCTCCAAAAATCTGCTAAAACAGAAAAAGAAACAGTTTTTCAGAAAATCCCAAAGAGGAAAGAGCCGTTGCTGTGTTGCAGGCTTGGCGGTCGACCGTCCGGTCGACCGCCAGCCTAGCTGGATATAGCCGTTGGCTCCGGTCGACCGGTCCGGTCGACCGACCAAAAAAGAGGAAACACAGTTTCCTTCTTCCGGTCGACCGGTCCGGTCGACCGAAATTTCCCGAGAGCAGAATGCTCTCTGTCGGTCGATCGGTCCGGTCGACCGACGGACATGCACAAACAGTGCATGTCCAGGCACAACGCCGGTCGACCGGGCCGGTCGACCGATGTTGCCTGAGGCTGAAAACTGGGCTGTTTTGAAGAGGGAATTTTTGTGAAAACATTTTGAAAACACCTATAGCTAAGTATATACATGTTTTTAAACAAGTTTTTCAAGATATAAAGCTTTGGTACATGTATATATAAACTAAGGCATAAACTAAGGCTTTGGTACATGTTTTTAAATAAGTTTTTCAAAACATAGGAAATACATGAAACAAGTGTGTGTGCAAATCCTAGAGCCAAATTTCCTATATTCAAACTTTAACATTCTAAACTTACAAACTTGCTAAAAGACTTCAAGGCTATTCTTCAAGGTGGGCTATCTTCACTTGATCTTCAATATTTGCAACTTGAGCCCAAATTGAATTGTCTTGAGTCCAAGAACCTTGTATTTGAGTGAGAGTACTTCTAGTGTGATGATAAACCTGAAACACACTTAAACAACAATTGTTATTAGTACAAATAACTAATATGTTTTGTAATCATCAAAATACACTAAACAAGGGTGATTGTAACCTTGGGCCAACAATATCAAGATTTGTATTTTTACTTTTTGTATTTTAGATAGGATTTATAGTCATTTGTTAAAGCCAAGATGATATAGGTTGATAGCTTTTGGGATTGACACACACACATTTCATACTCTTTTGTGTTTTTATAAAAAGTTCATAACTACACTCTTTATCGTTTTCAAAATCGTGTTTCGGAAAAACAAGTTTCAAAAAAATCGGGTTTTTGATTTAGAAATTTTTTTTACAAAATATGGTTCTAACTTTATTTTGTGTTGATCCATGATCACGCACTAGTTATTCAAGCCCCTAGAACTCTATTTTGTGCTTAAAAATTAAAAGTTATTTTGTCGGAAAAAGAATGGTTTCAAAAAGATTTTCATAACTTGACTTTAGCTTTTTGTCGGTCGACAGTAGGCAGAGCAAAATTGCTCTGTCGGTCGACTACGCGGTCAACCGACATGCACCAAAGTGCATTTGTGCACTTCGGTCGACCGGGCGGTCAACCGATTGCAAGAGCTTCTCTTTCGGTTGGGTCCGGTCGACCAGCCCGGTCAACCGACAGAGAGTTTAACTCTCTGGTTGGGAACAACGGTCGATCGTCCGGTCGACCACTATCCCCAACGGTCGAAAATTCGACCGTTGGCGGTCGACCAGCTGGTCGACTGACAGAAGACTTTTCTTTTGTAAATTTTTCAATGGCTATATTCTATTTTGTCTTTTTCTTGGTCTTTTTCCAACGGCTCTTTTGTGTTTTCTACTCATATTTTCATCCCTATAAATAATGGGACTGTGGAAAAACTAAAAACAAGATTTTTATAGTTTAGATCAAGTTTTTACATGATTTAGCTTTTTCTTAAAAGATTTCTTTTTGAGCAAAAATTTCTAAACTCTTGTTTTTAGCTTGAGCCCTCCCTCTACATCTTTATAAGCTATTTTCACTACACGATTTCAAAGAGTTTCACCTCCTCATCTTGGTTATAGGATTATGGTTGTGAGCCATTTGTGATCAAGTGTAGATTACCGATTTTCTTCTATTGAGAAGTTGTAGAGGTTGTGGCCTCAAGTGAGCTAGTGAGCTCAGTGTTGGTGTTGCGGCACCGCGAGAGAGGACTTGTGAGTCCATTTAGTTCTAATGAGAACTTGTAACGGTTGACGATCTAGTAAGATCGGTCATAGTGGAGATCCTTCATAGCTTTGAAGGCGGGGACGTAGAGCTGTGGCTCGAACCTCGAAACAAATCATTGTATTTACGATTGCTTACTGTTTCTCTCTTAACTCTAATCTCTCTCTTATCACTTGTATTCTTGTATTGTTTACTCATTTTTAAGTATTTCTTAAGTTGTGATTGCTATTTGCTAGGTTGTTAGCAAGTAATTTTTAATTTCGTATTATTTGCCATTTAGTATATCCATCACCTATTCACCCCCTTCTAGGTGATTTACAACTATGTGTTTTTGTTTATGCATATATGCTTGTTTATACACTTTCATTGAATATTTATATATTTATTTGCTATGCATGAGTTAAGAGGGAGCTTTTATGAAGCTTATCTTTAATCCATGCATATATAACTCCATGAGTTTTGTCATCATCAAAAAGGGAGAAATTGTTGGTCCAAAGGCCCATCACTAGTTTTGATAATGATTAACTCATGTAGTTATTGCACTAATGATCTTGTATTTTTAAAGTCTCAGATATATGTCATGATCTTAGTCAGTGTTTAGCTTCAACAATATATTCGAAGTCAAGTTTTGGAGCTAGCACATGTTGACTCAAGAGCTCGCGCATTAAGATCGCATCAAGTCTCAAAGATGGAGCCGTCGCTCTTTGGATCAAGTTTGGTTCAAGTTAAGATGAAGAGAAGATTTTCAAGAGAAAACTTGAGTCAAGAGTTTGTAAGTTTAAAATTTTTGTTTTAGAATAAAATGTAAAGGATAGGTTAGTTTTGGATTGCTCAAGCATATACACACACAAAAAAATTTTTTGTTTTTTGAAAAATACGGTTTTGGTTTCATAATTAAATTTTTATATCTCAAAAAATAGTTCACATGTTTGTAATTGTGTTGAGTTTTATCACAAATATTTGTACTTCATATTTTTTCAATGAACTTATTTTTGTGGGATTTATGAAGATTTTATGGAATTTAAGATGTATTTAAAAAAGTTGTTAAAACTGTTTTTTGGGCTGTTGGCGGCCGACCGACCGGTCGACTGAAGCAAGCTCGGTTGACCGACTGGTCGATCGACGCGCACAAAACATGCACAAGCCCATGTAACTTGAGTTCGGTCGACCGACCGGTCAACTGCAGTAGAGATCGGCCGATCGTCCGGTCGACCGACTGAGTTTGCAGAGCTCTCGGGTTTGCTCAGTCGACCGGGCGGCCAACCGTTCTACTGATTTGCTCCAACACCCTTATAGTTTCTGGTTATAACTATTGACACTTTAAAAAAGACAAGATTCCTAACCGGCCTGAACAATATCTAACTTGTTGACATCTACAAAAGACAAGCGGCAGACAAGCTGAAGACCAGTTCTTTACCCATCCTAAAGGGACGTATCAACAACTTGGACTCTACTGATCCAGTGAAGCAGACAGTAAGCCAAGAAAGCTCGTGAGAAGGCCCAAGCAGGTCCAGAGATACTAAGTTAGCTCAACACTTAGTCTCGCACGAGCCCACGAGATAAGCCTCGCATAAGAAGTCAGAGTTGCTTAGCATCACAGGAAGCTCCTTCACAGTCTCACTGCGAGCTAACTTATAACTTTGCTTGAAATGCTCAGTTAACTCTGCAGAGATTAGCTTTGCTCGAAGCTCCACGCAGCTGCGCAAAAGGTTGACTGGTAGCTTCGCCATAAGTCTTATCCAGCTCTGCTGAGAGCTTTCTTTTAACTTCGCCAGAAGCTTCTCCCAGCTCTGCCATGAGCTCAACGCAACGACTCCACTGCGAGTCTTTTATGGTCACATTTGACCAATCAAATCTCTATATGAGATCAAATCTAATTGAGATCAAATTTGGCAGTTGCTTGCCATAATCGTTTGACTCTCCTAATCAGGTGAGAAGATCACGGGAGATCTTTTAGTTATTTGGAAAGAATCAAGGCGGATCAAGAGGTCAGCGCTACTTGCTATTCCTAGCTTCGCGAAAGCTGTTTCTAGCCTCGCGGCGAGGCTACTTTTCAGATGTAAAACATATTGACTCAATCTGTTTCCAGATTTTTAAGGCAATTATACCCTTATTCCTCCTTATAAATAGCCTACCAGAGGCATACAAAAAGGGGGGCTCAGAAAAAAGAGAGGAGAGACAGCTAAGGACAGAGATCTACTCTCTTACTTCCAAGAATTCAGAGAATTACTTCTCTAATCAAGGTGCTAATACCCTAAGATCTTTCTCCCTCTCAAGGAATCTCCAGAACCAGGTGAGAAGGAATTCCTAAGCGAAGGCAGCTCGAGAAGTAAAAAGAGGGCTCTACCGACCTTCTGTTCTCCGATTCCCCGAACCAAGTGAGAAGGAAATCCCATCAGGCAGTAGTCCGATTGTCTGATCGATCGCATCGTCAAAGGGATAAAGTGATCGCACGCTGATCAGATTCCTATCGGCACACTTCCCCAGAAATCTCAGAGGAGATCTACCTGTAATCTTCTTACTGCAAAGAATTACTTGTAATTTCGCTCCTCAAATATTTTATTTTGTAAGTTTTTTCCTTTGCAAAATCAATGGAAAACAAGATGGCGACTCCGCTGGGGAGCAGATTATCCACTGCTGAGAATCAAGTGTCACAATGCGACGATCAGACCTTTGGGTCTACTGCTGAGGCGCTGGCCATTCACTCTGGCCAAGAACCTACGCGCGACTCTAAGGAAGTCGGCATAGCCGGAACCCCTCTGGCTAATTCTTTGAAGCAAGTCTCTGTCAAGATAGATAAGGATCTCCGTAAGCCTACTACGGTCTTCTGGCGCAACATAGAGGGTTAGAATCTTGAGCCTGTTACCTTCGAAAACCTGGTCGTTCATTTCGACTAAGGAAAATTCGAAGAACTCCTCTTTGAAGGTGGTCCGATGCTCCATGCACAGAAGCATAGAAAGGTCACAATGGCCAAGGTTTCGGAAAAGAAACCGGACGTGGACTCCTCCCAACTTTTCTCAGCCTCGCGTGTGGCTAGCCAGGTTCCCTGCGAACCTAAGTCTCCTCTTCCAAAGAAGATGTGGAGGCCAAAACAGAAAGCTCTATATGAAGCTTTAGGCGCAGCTACGCCACAGGTCCACCTATCCCACGAAGATAAAGACAAGATACCTGCCTGCTTCATTGAGACTATTAGCCACGAAGCTAAAACGACGACCACACCTTCGCCTAATTCAGGAACGGTAACTCCTCGCGCCAACCTCGTTCTCATGAGCGAAGCTACTGATGGTGTGGCAAACACAACGCCAGTACCACAGGACACGCGCGAGTTCCCAGCCGCAAGGCTAGGACTAAAGCGCCCAACGGTGCTAACCTCCTTCGCAGTAAGGTGGCGGATAAAGCACCACAGCGTGCTTCGCCCCCCAGTTCCTCAAGCGCTAAGCTCGCTCTTCGTAGCAGAGTTAAGAGATTGTCCCCAAATGTTGATAGCGGTGCTTACGCAGCTTCAACACCCAATGACATTCCCAAAGTTCTTAGCCGTGAAGCTAGAGCTAAAGCACTATCTAGTGCTAACCACCTTTGTGGTGATGAAAAGAATAAGGTGTCCTCCTATGCGCAATCCAACACAGCCTCTGTGTCGAGTCGCTTAAGCCTGGCTACATCTGACTTGCGAGAGTTCTTAACGAACAAACAGAAGCCAGATTTACTCCAAACTTCTCCCTCTTGTTTCAGCAAGTGGGATGTCAGTTGGTGACAGTCTATTGCCGGCTGGGACCAAGCCCCGCATCAGTTGGTGACACTCCTCCAAACTGACGATCAGTTTTGACTGACTATCGCAACAAGCTCCTGTGAAGCATCGCAAAAGGAGCGTATCGCAAGATCTACTAGATCTGCCTGCATCCGTCAATATGATCGGAAGGGGACGAGAGCTGTGTAGAGGCAGACATGCACCGCATGCCGCTAACTCTCCTCCCTTCAGTTCTCCAGATCCGGATTATAGTCCGGGCTTACGCCAAGTCTTGGTGCACGAAGAAGGCATCTTCCGCAACACCAGATCTTGGGTCGCAATACCCTATAATTACGAACAGCCATCCTCCTCAACCACAGTAACCTCACCAGAACAAATGAGAAGATTATTCCAATAGTCTGATGAGGAGGATGAAGACAGTGGGTATGCCTCTTCAGCAATAGTCAGCTCGGTATGAACAGATAGAGTATCAGTGAATCTGGCTGATAACGGTAATGATGACCTCTGTCGATGGTTGAAAGCTCACAGCAGGAAGCCTCGAACAATATTCAACAGATGCTCGCTCAACTCCTCACTAACCGGAATAACAATAATACTGGGAGTAACCATAATGAGGAAGAACATCATAACGATGAACAACCCAAGACTGAGAAGTCAAAGGAAAGTTTTTCTATGGATGCTGAAGTTTTTAAAGGCATCCAAGCTCAGATTGCATCCCTAGCCTAGAGGGATGAACTAAAGAAAGTAGGGGCAGTCCGTCCTTACCCTTTGGAAAGGATTCAGTACCATACCCACCAAAATTCAAGCCACCAACGTTACATACGTATGATGGTAAGAGCTCGCTGAATCAGCATATCTAGTACTTTCGGTCTCAGACAGGTAATGTTATAGACAATGATGCTATCATGGCTAGACTGTTCATTGGCACCCTGAAGGGGGTAGCATTTGACTGGTTCCAAAGTCTCCCTTCGGGCTCCATCAATTCTTGAGTCGACTTAGAAACTCGATTTCTTTCTCATTTCTACGAAGACGATACTGAGAAAATCATGGACAAACTCCTCTCTACCGTATAAAGGAAGGGCGAATCTATTCGTGACTACATTGATTCAGAAACTTCTCTCTGATGTGCCCAGTAGGGATGCCATTACCCATGCTCTTGCAGACATGTAGGCATGACTTCCTGGACCAAGTGGAGATTCACATGGGAGTCGTCAAAACCCATACCTGGAAAGAACTGGTCGAGCAAGCTGAGATAGCTGAAAAGTCGGCTAAAAAGTTCGAGCCATCCACCCTTAAAAGCAAATGGGATGTGAATAATAAGGGGCGTGACGACATGGCGCAGTCTTCCCAAGCTAAAGGCAAAGAGACTATGTCCGTTGAATTGTCAGGGGATGTTCATTCGAAGACCAAGCAGAGCGACTTCAATAGTCAGGATTCTAAGTTTCCTCCGAAGCAGTACTCCTTCAACGACAAGCAGGTGGTCACAATATTCCATTTACTCCACAAAAGGAATAACCTGAAGCTGCTAGATGTTCGACGCCCTCACGAAGTGGGACGATCCCAACTATTGCCTCTTTCATAGGATGGTTCATCATCCTACTAATAAGTGCTTTGTCCTCAAGGACAAAATTCAAGTTTTAGTCGATGCCGGAGTTCTGACCCTGAAGTCAGAACAAAATAGTCACTGCGAACATGGTGACTCTCGAGTTCGGCAAAACCCCAAAAGTCACAGTTCCTGATGGGACCTTCCCAATCCCTGAAGCACGGCTAGAGGTAAAGCATTCTTCAGCCAAAACTTAAGAGAGTAAGGGTTTTATTCCCTTGACATTAGAAATAGGAAAAATCATGTGGATACACCCAGACCTCGTCCAGGACAAACAATGGGATGTGAAGAAATCCAGGTCAAGAAGGAAATCTTGCAATGTTGCCTTTATCTTGCCGGATGATGGCAATCTCACATCAGCTTCTCTTAGCGATTCCGAGGGGGAAAAGCACGCTTGCACAGTGCAGGCGATGTACCTCAGCCGACAGGTACTCGATCTAGAAAATCATACTGAAAACAGTATGAGAAAGTTATTGACAAGATATAACAGTAGACGACATCAGTACAAATATCCACACCGGCTCCCCTCCCGATGACGGGAAAAGAGAAGCAGAAAGAAATCTGGTTCAACCATGTCCTGAAGAAGCCTTAGGCCCAGGACTTAACATGCCCTTTCGTTTTGACATATTGGCCCAGCTGGCTAATATCCCAGCTCGTATCACCATGCACGAGCTCCTTTGTCTCTTTAAAGAGACAAGAGAAGCACTGGCTAACTCAAAATCATTCCTGACATATATGCCAGAAATTCCTAAAGATGACACTCAGTCTTCTTGCCCTGAATGCCATCATGTGCAATCCAAGGTACCTGCTATTATCTTCACAATGGATGATATGTTTCTTAAGGATAACAAGCATGATTGACCTTTGTACTACACTGGATATATCGGTTCGACATGCATTGAAAGGGTACCGGTTGACCCGGGTCTGCGCTCAGTATCATCCCCAAAAGGCTCCTCTACTTCCTGGCATACTACTGTATAGGTTGTCTGCAACCACTACAACAATATACGATTTTAATGCAGGGAGTAGTCACCCACTTGGAAAGATCTGACTCCGTTGCCGAATCGGGATCCTGAAGTCAGAAATAACATGCTATATTATTGACACTGACACGTCATACAATTGTTACCAGGACGACTTTGGATCCATGCTAACTGGATCGTTCCCTCTACTCTGCACCAATGCTTCAAGTAGGTGAAGATGATGCAACAGTACGAACTGTCTTCGCTGAGAAGCAACCATTCAAAGGGGTGAAAAACTACTTTACTGATGCTCTCCTATATCAGGAGGTCGACAAAACACCAGAAGAATCATCGCCAGACAACGATGATAGTGGCAATGAGACAGATTCAGAGTCTAAAGCAAACATGCCAGCTATTTTGGTCAGTGAACTAGTTATAGCGTGTTTTAATAATCCCCAATGGAACACTCTCTCTGAAGATGAGGGGGTGAATGGTGTAATTAATGACAATATTTCCTTTGACTATCCTGTAAGTGTCGAATTGCTTGAATCCGTTATGGATAGTTCTCTGCACATGCCCTTACATAAACCAAGTGCATCAAGTACACCTGTGGAATTAATAGAAGGATCCATTTTAGTGGTTCCTCCGTCCAAATAGTACCAATAATATTCGGTAAAGCTAAACTGCAAATGTCTGCAGCCGTGGATTCAAGTTCAGACTCAGACACCCCACAAATTTTCTATTATGCACAATTAGCGCAGCATATGATGAGAAAAATGGGATACAACCTGCAGCATGGGAAGGGCTTGAATTTTGGAATAGGAAGGCGTGGTTTCCTGCGTAATTTTGTGCAAAAGGAAAACTGATAAATTATTATGATAACATACGCAGGGGGTTGGGATACGTTACGCCTAAACCACCAGCGACGGTTCATTCCAAGACGATAAACCAGTCCCATCACACTCTGCCTCTTCCTCCAAATGGGACTCAGATGTCAGTGTGGGAACGTGTGTTCAAAAAGCTCACTGTTAATATGACTTCAAGCAGCCAATTGGAGCCAGCAGAAGCTACTGATGAGGAACCATGCGCTCAGCAATTGAATCTCCAGAGAGAAAAGAGATTCGAACAACGCGAACCACCTACTGAAGCTAAGATGATCCAGGTTAACTAGGGTAGTCAAGATCGCCCTAAGCCTATCTTTATAAGTGAAAGCTTACCACTCACAGAAAGAGAAGAATTGATGATACTTGTAAAGGAGTATACAGATGTTTTTGCATGGAACTACGAAGACATGCCCGGACTTGATCCACAAGTAGCCATGCATTGTCTGAACATCAGACCTGACTCCAAGCCAGTCAAGTAGCAGCAACGCCGGTTTCGCCCCGAACATTATGAAGGCTATTGAAGTCGAAGTTTATAAGCTCATTGCATGCGGCTTCATATGGGAGGAACAACATCCAGATTGGGTTGCTAATATCATTCCCGTTCTCAAGAAGAATAGGAAAATACAGATCTGCATCGACTATCGTGATCTCAATACAGCCTATCCTAAAGACGAATTCCCGTTGCCCATCACCGATGTCATAATTGACAATACCTGTGGAGTCGAAAGAATGTCTTTCATGGACGGCTTTTCAGGGTACAATCAAATTAAGATGTATCCAGGAGATGAAAAGTATACTTTATTCTGAACACCATTGGGGGTATACTGTTATACCGTGATGCCTTCGGACTAAGAACAACGTGGGAGCAACTTATCAACGGGCAATGAGTATGATTTTCCGTGATCACCTCCGAAAAACGGTAGAATGTTATGTCGACGACATTGCTGTCAAAAGCCGCAATAAGAATGACTATATTCGTGACTTGAGAACGATGTTCGACATAACGCGGGCTCATCGACTGAAGATGAATCCGACAAAATCCTTCTTGGGAGTGGCAAATTCCTTGGATTTATTGTTACATCAAAAGGAATCCATCTTAACCTAGACAAAGTCAAGGCCATTCAGAGCATGCACCCACCTAAGAATCTCAAAGAACTTAGAGGTTTGCAAGGTAGACTGGCTTATATTAGAAGATTCATCTCAAATCTCTTAGGCCGCTGTCAAAACCGTTCACCCGACTCATGAAAAAGGGTGTCTCTTTTGTATGGGATCAAGTCTGTCAAGAAGCTTACGAAGATATCAAAAGATATCTCACAAAACCTCCAGTCTTCGTAGCTCTCACATTAGGAAAAACCGTTTCTACTTTATGTGAAAGCTATGGACCATTCTCTCGGTGCTCTGCTTGCTCAAAAAGATGATAATGATCACGAACAAGCTATTTACTATCTGAGCAGGACTCTGATAGGGACGGAATCTCGCTATAATCCTATTGAGAAAGAATGCTTAGCTCTTGTCGTTACTATTCAGAAGACACGACATTATTTGGTCGGCCAAACATACATGTCATTTCCAGAGTCCTTTGCGTCTTCTCATGACGAAACCAGGGTCATTAAATTTAAGATTAGCTAAATAGGCCCTCTTTTGTCTCAGTATGACATGCTCTTTGTCCCTCAGAAGGCAGTTAAAGGCCAGACACTTGCAGAGTTCTGGCTGCTCATCCGGTCCGGAAAGCTCAAAACTTCATGAAGATATTCCAGATGAAGTCTTCGAATCCAATATAACTTCAGAGGATGAAGTTTGGCAGATGTTCTTCGATGGAGCATTACGAATAGGCCCTGAAGGCAAGATCATTGCCGGTATGGGGGTTTTGTTTATCTCTCCACAAAACCGTGTCCTTCCTAGAGCATTTTCTCTGACGGAATTATGCTCCAACAATGTGACAGAATACAATGCTCTACTTATTAGCCTTCAGCTCGCTCATGAAATGGGGTACGCTACCTTGAGGCTTATGGCGATTCAAAACTGATTGTCAATCAGGTTAAAGGCGAATATGAGGTCCGTCACGAAGATTTGGTACCTTATTATCACGCAGTCATCGAAATAGCTAATTTATTTGATGCTTTTACATCAGTCACGTGTCTCGATCTCAGAACACTAGGGCGATGCTCTGGCTGTATTAGCAACAACGCTAGCCTTGCCAGTCGACACTGAGTATCACCTTATAGTGGCGACTCGATACCTTGTTTGCTCTAAACATATGTTGAGAACCAAAGAGGTCTATAACATCTCGACGGATCTTGAACCGAGAGATTGACGATTTCCCTTCATCGACTATGCTTTGCATGGTTTGCTGCCGGACGACCCTAAAGAAGCGGCATCTATCAGGCGAAGGTCTCTCCGCTTTTACTATGATCCAACACTGAGGACACTTTACCGTCGTTCATACGACGGTATCCTCCTCCATTGCCTTTCTAATTTAGAAGCACAGGAAGTGCTTAAAGAAGCGCACGAACGTCATATGCGGAGCTCATCAGCCAGATCCAAAACTCAAAGACCGATTGTACAGACTTTGATATTATTGGCCAACCATGATAGCCGATGCCATCCACTAGGTGTAAGGCCCGCCAAATCCATGTGGACTTCATACATCAGCCTCCAGAGTTGCTTCATCCAACTGTTACTTCATGGTCATTTGAAGCGTGGGGAATCGATATCATAGGGCCGATCAGCCCCTTCTCAATGAGAGGTTATCGGTTTATCTTAGCAATAACCGATTACTTTTCAAAGTGGGTAGAAGGTATACTACTGGTGGAAGTTAAAACTTCTAACATGGTTAATTTCATCAAACACCATGTCATCCATCGTTTTGGTGTCCCTAAGCGGATTATCCATGATAATGGTCCCCAATTTGCAAGCTACACATTCTATCAGTTCTGTGATAAATACCAAATTCAGAATGTGACTTCAACTGCTTATAATCCCGCTACTAACGGCTTGGTGGAAGCATTCAACAAGATAATCATTAAGCTACTCAAAAAGTTCGTTTGCTTAAATAAGTGAGACTTTGATGAGAAGCTTAGTGAATGTTTTGGGCCTACTGAACCACAATTTGGACCCCGACAGGTAATACACCTTTTTCCTGGTATACGGGTGTGAAGCAGTCATACCGTTAGAAATCCAGATGCCGTCATTGAAATACACCTAGAGGGGGTGAATAGGTGTAATTGCTAATCTAATGATCTTTTTAAACTTATGAAATGAGTGATGCAACAATCTCTCAAAAACACGACTAAGAGCCGAATACCCCTTGCGAGGTTCTGAACTCCTTCCTCCCAATTCCCCTTAAATGGGTTAGAGGTGCGCAATGCAACCGTGTAGTATTGAGGTGTGATTGATCAATGCCAAGTGTGATGATGAAAATGAAAAGCTCACAATGTAACACAACAAGTATAGCAACACAAGATTCCACAAGTAAAATAGCAAGTAAAGTAAACAAATAAGGATTGCACAAATAAAGGTTAGTTCTCAAGCAATAAATTGGAAGTGATATAAAGTAAGAAAGTAAGCAAGAAGAACGCCAAGGCAATCGCAAACAAGATGATTTATTTCGAGGTTCGAGCCCGTTGCTCTAGTCCCCGCCTTCACCTCCGTGAAGGGTTTCCACTATCCCCTTAGGATCCCGTACAAGTTAGGCCTCCAAAGACCTCAAGCCCGTAGCTTCACCTTACAAAGAAACTCCACCGAGGAGCTTGTCTCCACAAGAACAAGAATTATAAATAGTGATCTTTAACTAGACCACAACACTCTTTTACAAACACTCTCACTCTTTTACAACTTCACCTATAGAAAGAATATGAATTTTTGGCTCTATGAAGTGTGGTGAGAAAAACTTCAGTTGTAGAGTGATATTAGAGATCAAACAACAACTGAAAAACCAATTTTGAAAGAATGGAAATGAAGGCTTTAAACTATTTTCTCTTTCTCTTGAAAAACTATGAAAACTTGTATTTTTCTTGGTAAATAACTAAGGCCTATTCCCCACTATTTATAGGGAGAGAATAGGTTAAAAACTCTGATTTTCAAGCTAATTTGATCAGAAAAAGAGTCCCAACAACTCTAAAAACTGTGTAAAGAGAAAAACAAAAACAGTTTTTCAGAAATTCCAAAAGAAGAAAGAGCCGTTATGGCTGATGCAGGGCCTACCGGTCGACTGCCGGTCGACCGGGTCCCTGCTGGCAAAAGAGCCGTTGGAGCTTCGGTCGACTGCCAGTCGACCGATCCAACAAAGGAAACACAGTTTCCTTCTATCGGTCGACCGACCCAGTCGACCGAAAAGATACAGAGAGCAAAACATCTCTTTTCCGGTCGACCGGTATGTAGGTCGGTCGACCGACAGACATGCACAGCCTGTGCATGTCTGGACACAGCAGCGGTCGACTGCCGGTCGACCGGTCTGCCTGAAATAGATATTTTTTTGGGCAGATTTTTGAGATAGAAAATTTTGTAAAAATTCTTTAAAAAATCTGAAGCTAAGTGTTATGCAGAAAATAGTTTATATCATGTGTTTAAACAAGTTTTGAAGATATAAAGCTTTGAGTACATGTATGTATAAACTAAGGCATAAACTTAGAAATAAACATTTTCAAAAAAAAAAGGAACATACAAAACAAGTGTGTGTGCAAATCTAGAGCCAAATTTCACATATTCTATCTTTAACAAAACTACACTACAAACTTCTAGGTCTTCAAGACTTCAAGATGGGCTATCTTCACTTGATCTTCAATATTGTACTTTGAGCCCAATTTGACTTGTCTTGAGTCCAATGTACCTTCCTTTAGGGAAGAATCATCTCTTTAATATATAAACCTGAAACACACTTAAACAACAATTTATATTAGTAAAAATAACTAATATGTTTTGTAATCATCAAAATACACTAAACATGGGTTGATTGTAACCTTGGGCCAACAATCTCCCCCTTTTTGATGATGACAAAACATATGAGTTATTAAACAAATAAAAGAGGAAAAAGCTTGGAAAGCTCCCCCTTAAACAATGCTATGTATTTAACATGAATATGAACAACTATGTAAGCATACATAAAGCATTGAAAAATATCATCACCAAAAATAAAACTATCATAAGGAATAACAAAATTTAAAACAAACCATATATTTTTCTCCATATATTTTCTCCCTATATTTTCTCCATATATTTTCTCCCCCTTTTTGTCAGACATCAAAAAGGGCTTGTTCGTCCTTGTCAAGTTTCGTAGTGGTTGCCATGGGAGTCTTTGCTACTTTGGATCCTTCAAGCCCGAACCTCTTGATGAGTTCTTTGGTGTACTTGGCTTGGTTGATGAATGTCCCATCACTACGTTGCTTGATTGAAGTCCAAGGAAGAAGTTGAGCTCTCCCATCATAGACATCTCGAATTCCTTTTTCATGCATGACTCAAAATTCTTGCAAAGTGAAACATTAGTAGATCCAAAAATAATGTCATCAACATAAATTTGAACTATGAGGATATCTTGATCTATATGTTTGGTAAATAATGTTTTATCAACTTTTCCTTTCTTAAAATCATTTGAAAGCAAAAATGAAGACAATCTTTCATACCAAGCCCTAGGGGCTTGTTTCAAACCATATAGTGCTTTATTTAATTTATAAACATAATTAGGGTGTGTAGGATCAACAAACCCGGGGGGTGTTCAACATACACCTCCTCATCAATATAACCATTAAGAAAAGCACTCTTACATCCATTTGAAACAACTTAAAATCTTTAAATGAGGCATATGCTAAGGTCATCCGTATGGCTTCGAGCCGTGCTACGGGTGCAAAGGTTCTTCAAAATCGATTCCCTCGATTGAGTGTAACCTTGGGCAACTAACCTAGCCTTGTTTCTAACTACATTACCCGATTCATCCAACTTGTTCTTAAAGATCCATTTAGTACCAATGTTGGTCTATCGTGGGGCTAGGAACAAGGTGCCAAACTTGGTTGCGCTCAAATTGATTGAGCTCCTCTTGCATTGCAAGCAACCAATATGAATCGGCCTCGGCCTCGAGGACATTTTTAGGTTCTATGTGTGAAATAAAAGCAAAATTACCACAAAAATCTTGAATCTTAGAGCGAGTGGTTACCCCTTTTGATACTTCACCTATGACGAGGTCCTTGGGATGATGAGGATTGAATCTCCAATCTTTGGTAGTGGTTGAGAGGGCTCCTCTTCATTTGCTTGATGTTCATTTCCTTGAGCCTCTTCCACTTTGGCTTCACTTCCATCACCATCCTTTGGCTTGTCTCCCATGGTAGAAGCATCCTCCAAGGTCACTTTCTCCAAACCTTCATCTAAAGCATCAATTTCTACACAATTCTTAACAAACTTGTTAGATTCCTCAAATTTAACATGAATAGATTCCTCAATAGTCAAAGTTGACCTATTGAAGACTCTATAAGCCTTACTAGTATTTGAGTAACCTACAAAAATAGCCTCATATGCTTTTGCATCAAATTTTCCCAAATTAATATTTGTATTTAAAACAAAGCATTTGCAACCAAACACTTTGAAATAAGAAAACATTAGGTTTTCTAGAAAAATACATCTCATAAGAAGTCTTAGTAGTATTTTTACATAGGAAAACACGATTTGCAATGTAACATGAAGTATGAACGGCCTCGGCCCACAAATAATGTGGTAGACCATATTCATTTAACATTGTCCTAGCCATCTCTTGTAAAGTACGATTTTTCCGCTCAACTACTCCATTTTGTTGTGGAGTTCTAGGACAAGAAAGTTCATGTTTTATTCCATGTTCCTCACAAAAAGTGGTAAAGGGAAGGTTAATGAACTCACCTCCTCTATCACTTCTTATTTTAATTATTGAGGAGTCATTTTCCTTTTCAACTCTTTTCTTAAAGGCTTGAAAATGTGAAAAGGTTTTGACTTTTATGTTCAAGAAAATAAACCCAAGTAAAACGCGAAAAATCATCTACTAAACATAAGCAAATCTATTCCCACTTAAGCTTTGGTTTGTGTAGGGCCAAATAAATCCATGGATTAATTCCAAAGGACGTGATGTCATGATATCCTTAATTGACTTGAAAGAAGACTTAGTTTGTTTCCCAAATTGACATGAGTCACAAACTCGGTCCTTTTCAAAATTCAATGAAGGAATACCTTTCACCATTCCTTTGAATTTAATCTAGAAATATGATCAAAAGAAATATGCCCTAATCTCCTATGCCACAATCAAGAGTCATCATTGAGGGCTTTTAAACAAGTAATATTACAAGACATATTTAACATTTCAATCATATAAACATTGCTTTCACGAAAACCGGAAAATACACAAACATTGGAAGTTCTATCAATTACTTTACAAGCAACATTGTCAAAAACTACATCAAAACCTTTATCACAAAGTTGACTAACACTCAAGAGATTATGCTTGAGGCCATCAACTAAAACCACATTTTCAATTAAAGGAGAAGTGCCAAGTTTTACATTACAATACCGATGATTTACCCTTGGCGTCATCTCCGAAGGTGACGGTGCCACCTTCATGATATCTTGATAGGGTTGCAAAGTTGTTGATGTCCCAAGTCATGTGCCTTGAGCAACCGCTATCAAGATACCATAAACCTCTACGTCTTTGAGCTTTGGAAAGTACCTACATCATTTAAAACAATAGTTGACTTGGTACCCAAACTTTCTTGGGTCCTTGAAAGTTAGTGTTACGAACCCAAACATTATGATGTGATGCACTTAGTCTATCATAACAAAAATTAGCTAAGTGTCCTTTCCGTCCACAATGTGAACATGAGTACACTTTTCTATACATGAATGCATGGTGTGTATGTGAAGTGTGAGCATGCTTTGGGGGTTTACCATGATGCATAGGTTGTGTAGCATGTACATGAGCATGATGAATATTTTTCTTAGGAGCTTGTTTCTTAGGAAACATATTCTCCATCTTCTTCTTATCAAACTCACTACACTTTTTCAAAACAACATCTAATGAGTCTAATCTTTCCTTAAGCATGGCAATCTCATTAGAATCTACAAATGGGGTCTTTCCTTTACAAGCAATCTTATATTTTTCAAAATCATTTTTAGTGGAAACTAAAGAGGAATGCAAGTCATTATTTTCTTTAGAAAGATTTAACACTTGAATACTCAAAGATTCATTATCCTTTTTCATTTTCAAGTACTTTTTCTTCATGAAGTCATAATTTTGAGAAAGTTCTATAAATGCTTCACTTAACTCATCCATGGATAAATCTTCATCAAAAGGAGTTGAGGGGGTTACCTTGCTTGTGCTCTCATTTGCCATGAAGCACATATTGGCGGTGTCGATCTCCTCTTCGGATTCACTTTCGTCATCCCATGTTGCTTTCATAGCCTTCTTCTTGTATGGCTTCTTGGATGAAGATGGCTTCACTTGGTCCGGACACTCCGCTACTATGTGTCCCGGCTTTGGCAATTAAAGCAAATGATCTTCCTTTCTTCCTTGCCTCCTTGCCATCTCCTCCTTCCTTGGAACTTTGCCTTGTTGTACATCCTCCGGACATTTTGACTAGAAGTGAGAGCTCCTCGTCATCTTCTTCTTCGTCATCTTCGTCGGAGTAGGTAGCATGACTTTTGAAGGCAATAGTCTTCTTCTTGGAGGGTGCCATGTCCTCCCTTGCCATTCTCCATCTCATGGTTTTTAAATTCCCAATGAGTCCGATGAGCTCAATCTCATCTTTATCATTGAGTTCCTTCAATGTTGTAGCTTTCACTTCCCATGATGGAGGAAGAGCCCGGATGATCTTTCTCACCCTTTGGTCGTTGTTGATCTCTTCACCTAGAGAAGAAAGCCCATTAGTAATCTTAGTAAATTTAGTAACCATATCATCTATGGTTTCATGTTCTTGCATGCTAAAATTTTCATATTGGGACCGAAGAAGGTCTATCTTGGCCCTCTTCACTTGTGATGTCCCCTCATGTGTTACTAGCAAATGGGTCCAAATTTCATAGGCGGATTTGCAATGGATGACTCTAGCTATGTCATCATCATTGAGGGCTTGTAGGAGTGCATAATGAGCCCTAGCATTGGCATCAAACTCCTTGGTCTCAATTTCGGACCAAGTAGATTCATCACCATCGGGGGCACTAAATTGTTTAGTCACGGCCTTTGCAACTCGGCTACCTAGAGATTGCAAGAAAACAGTCATCTTAACCTTCCATATGGGAAAGTTAAGTCCATCAAACTTAGGGGGTGTCTTAATACCATCGGCCATGTTTACTATGTGGAAATGAATGAAATGATTAGCAATATGAGGATCTCTCTAAGGTTGTTAAGCCAAATCCTAGAGTCCAAGCTCTGATACCAATTGAAATACACCTAGAGGGGGGGTGAATAGGTGTAATTGCTAATCTAATGATCTTTTTAAACTTATGAAATGAGTGATGCAACAATCTCTCAAAACACGACTAAGAGCCGAATACCCCTTGCGAGGTTCTGAACTCCTTCCTCCCAATTCCCCTTAAATGGGTTAGAGGTGCGCAATGCAACCGTGTAGTATTGAGGTGTGATTGATCAATGCCAAGTGTGATGATGAAAATGAAAAGCTCACAATGTAACACAACAAGTATAGCAACACAAGATTCCACAAGTAAAATAGCAAGTAAAGTAAACAAATAAGGATTGCACAAATAAAGGTTAGTTCTCAAGCAATAAATTGGAAGTGATGTAAAGCAAGAAAGTAAGCAAGAAGAACGCCAAGGCAATCGCAAACAAGATGATTTGTTTCGAGGTTCGAGCCCGTTGCTCTAGTCCCGCCTTCACCTCCGTGAAGGGTTTCCACTATCCCCTTAGGATCCCGTACAAGTTAGGCCTCCAAGACCTCAAGCCCGTAGCTTCACCTTACAAAGAAACTCCACCGAGGAGCTGTGTCTCCACAAGAACAAGAATTACAAATAGTGATCTTTAACTAGACCACAACACTCTTTTACAAACACTCTCACTCTTTTACAACTTCACCTATAGAAAGAATATGAAATTTTGGCTCTATGAAGTGTGGTGAGAAAAACTTCAGTTGTAGAGTGATATTAGAGATCAAACAACAACTGAAAAACCAATTTTGAAAGAATGGAAATGAAGGCTTTAAACTATTTCTCTCTTTCTCTTGAAAACTATGAAAACTTGTATTTTTCTTGGTAAATAACTAAGGCCTATTCCCCACTATTTATAGGGAGAGAATAGGTTAAAAACTCTGATTTTTCCAGCTAATTTGATCAGAAAAAGAGTCCCAACAACTCCTAAAAACTCTGTAAAAGAGAAAACCAAAAACAGTTTTTCAGAAATTCCAAAGAAGAAAAGAGCCGTTATGGCTGATGCAGGCCTACCGGTCGACTGCCGGTCGACCGGGTCCCTGCTGGCAAAAGAGCCGTTGGAGCTTCGGTCGACTGCCAGTCGACCGATCCAACAAAGGAAACACAGTTTCCTTCTATCGGTCGACCGACCAGTCGACCGAAAAGATACAGAGAGCAAAACATCTCTTTTCCGGTCGACCGGTATGTAGGTCGGTCGACCGACAGACATGCACAGCCTGTGCATGTCTGGACACAGCAGCCGGTCGACTGCCGGTCGACCGGTCTGCCTGAAATAGATATTTTTTTGGGCAGATTTTTGAGATAGAAAATTTTGTAAAAATTCTTTAAAAAATCTGAAGCTAAGTGTTATGCAGAAAATAGTTTATATCATGTTTTAAACAAGTTTTTGAAGATATAAAGCTTTGAGTACATGTATGTATAAACTAAGGCATAAACTTAGAAATAAACATTTTCAAAAAAAAAAAGAAAAACATACAAAACAAGTGTGTGTGCAAATCCTAGAGCCAAATTTCACATATTCTATCTTTAACAAAACTACACTTACAAACTTCTAGGTCTTCAAGACTTCAAGATGGGCTATCTTCACTTGATCTTCAATATTGTACTTTGAGCCCAATTTGACTTGTCTTGAGTCCAATGTACCTTCCTTTAGGGAAGAATTCATCTCTTTAATATATAAACCTGAAACACACTTAAACAACAATTTATATTAGTAAAATAACTAATATGTTTTGTAATCATCAAAATACACTAAACATGGGTTGATTGTAACCTTGGGCCAACAGTCATTACGAGTCGCTTTAATGACTAAGATGACAAAGGAGGACAATGATCGATTGCGACTCCAGGAGCTCGAATCCCTAGATGAGAAGCGGTTACAAACTCAGCAACACATTGAGTTGTATCAAGCTCGGATCTCAAAAGCCTTCAATAAGAAGGTTAAGCAAAGAATCTTCCATAAAGGAGATTTGATTTTATCTATCAGACGATCGATGATCATGACGCACAAAACCAAAGGCAAATTTCAGCCCAAATAGGAAGGACCATTTGTAATAGAAATAGTCTATTCAAATGGGGCATATCGCTTTATGACTTCAGATGGTGATTTACTCATGATGCCGATTAATGGCAAATTCTTAAAGAAGTATTATCCTTAATAGGATCCTTCTCATGATCACGTTAACATTACACTCTGATCAAGACCTTCAAATCTAAGATATGCAGAAGGAGCGCTCCTCTCTTTCTCTAAACGAGATCATACGATCATAAACCAGTATCGAGCTGGTCGTATACTGGTTGTCTCAAAGAAGAATCAAGGTTACGAATACAGTAACCAAATAATCCAACACCTCTAACGGTTAAGGATAGAGGAAAATGTTGGCCTTTAAGCTAAACATGAGTCCTTGACAACTCATCATACTAAAGGGAATAGCATGGCTAGCCCGACTCAAACGGTAGTTGGTAAAGGCATACCAAATCCGTTGACAGCTGAGGATTTGCTAAAAATCCTAAGGGACCTGTTCCCATTTGATCCCCCAGTTAAGGATAGAGGAAAATGTTGGCCTTTAAGCCCAACATGAGTCCTTGACAAACTCATCATGCTGAGGGGAATAACATGGCTAGCCCGACTCAAACGGTAGTTGGTAAAGGCATACCAAATCCGTGGACGGCTGAGGATTTGCTAAAAATCCTAAGGGACCTATTCCCATTTGATTCCCTCTCCAAAATTACTTACAATTCCCATCCATAGAATGGTAAGACCACATATAAAGGTATTCATATCCCTTGTAAAATGATGAGTCTAATCTACCATGTTAACACTAAACCTCTGATAGCAAGACTATAATCTACTCCCAACGGATAAATCCAATATCCCCAGCAGATAAACCCCGCTTGTCATTCTCTTCAACAGAACAACAGGTCCACTCAAATTACTGTTATGTTCAAGCACCTCTAATAGTAAATGAATCCTTATCAAGTTAACATCACGCCTCTGGAAAGTTGCTTTACAAGTCCCCATAAAGCTCTCTGATACATGATCTTCTATGAAACTCATTTCCTGACTCCCTAGCGAGTTTCTAATAATCAATCCTCAGTAGACTTTTCTGGTTGTCACGTTAACAATATACCTCTAACAATTTCTTCCAAATAACATCCGAAGGAGATATCAAAATCTTCATGGAGTTGATAATCAAGTCTCATTTCCCCCAGTGGAATTATTTCTTTGTCATCATATTCAATTCGTCACCTCTGAATGACAAAATCCTGAGCTTGGTGGCTTTCTCAATCGGTTATGTCCATGCTACCTCTGAACCGACAGATAGTCAAATCTCATCTTTCAGTCTAGTAGGGACTATTTTTTCATCATGTCCAGTTCGTCACCTCTGAATGACAAAACCTGAGCTTGGTGGCTTCTCAATCGGTTATGTCATGCTACCTCTGAACCGACAGATAGCCAAGTCTCATCTTTCAGTCCAGTAGGGACTTTTTTTGTCATCATGTCCAGTTCGTCACCTATGAATGACAAAATCCTGAGCTTGGTGGCTTCTCAATCGGTTATGTCCATGCTACCTCTGAATCGATAGATAGCCAAGTCTCATCTTTCAGTCCAGTAGGGACTATTTTTTTATCATCATGTCCAGTTCGTCACCTCTGAATGACAAAATCTTGAGCTTGGTAGCTTCTCAATCGGTTAAGTCCATGCTACCTCTGAACCGACAGATAGCCAAGTCTCATATTTCAGTCCAGTAGGGGACTATTTCTTTGTTATTATGTTCAGTTCGTCACCTCTAAATGACAAAACCCTAAGCTTGGTGGCTTCTCAATCGGTTATGTCCATGCTACCTCTGAACCGACTGATAGCCAAATCTTATCTTTCAGTCTAGTAGGGACTATTTCTTTGTCATCATGTCCAGTTCGTCACCTCTGAATGACAAAATCCTGAACTTGGTGGCTTCTCAATCGGTTATGTCCATGCTACCTCTAAACCGACGATAGCCAAGTCTCATCTTTCAGTCCAGTAGGAACTATTTTTTTCATCATGTCCAGTTCGTCACCTCTGAATGACAAAATCCTGATTCTCAACCAGTTATATCCATGCTACCACTGAACCGACAGATAGCTAAGTCTCATCTTTCAGTCCAGTAGGGACTATTTTTTTGTCATCATGTCCAGTTCGTCACCTCTGAATGACAAAATTTTGAGCTTGGTGGCTTCTCAATTGGTTATGTCCATACCACCTCTGAACCGACAGATAGCCAAGTTTCATCTTTCAGTCCAGTAATGACTATTTCTTTGTCAAGTCATTTCTCAAATGTGTAACTAACCCTATCAGTTTATCACCGCTGATTAGATTAGTTATACCGTTATTCTGTTTCCTTTTAAGAATGATGATATAACTTTAAAGTTGGAAATATAATAGAGGAGTCAAATAAAATCACTTTTTATTGATTCTAAAAGAGGGATACATGGATGCACGGATTACAATCTACGAGGGTGCCTCGTAGGACTTGATCCGTTCTTCAAGAGTGGTCAGCCTATTCTTCCTTTCCTCAACAGCTCTGATAAGTGCCTGCGACCTCAATTCAGCCTCGTTAAAGCTCGCCGTGTGGAACAGGCGAGCCTTAATTTCAACCAAAGTTGCCCTCTGTGTCAGCTCTTGTTGCAGGACTTCATCATTTTGAACCTTAAGCTGCTCTAACCGGGCCATCTCCTCAAGACGCACCGGTTCAGTCTTGGACAAAAGAAGATTAGCTTTCTTGATCATTTCCTTGGCCTTTTCAATTTTATCCTCAGCATCGAGAAGAGCGCTGTTAGAAGCATCTATAGCATCCCAGTGTTCTACTTTCCTTATCTCCAAGGATTTCAGGTCAGAAGAAATTGCCTTAGCTACTTCTTGAGGGACAAGATGAGCTTCATGCATTTGAGCAGCGAGGTGCGCAAGCTGGTTATTAACTGAAGACTCCAGATCTGAATGGCTGAGACGGCGCCATTCGTCCACATCCCTCTCAAGTTTGTCCACCAGAAACTCCAATGCGGCGGTCTGATCATCCCCTCCAAAGTCTCGAATGCTGTCAATACTTCGAGAAAAAAGACCACCTTCAAAGCAAAAAACGAGGTAGTCGAGCCCTTCAGGACGAAAGCAATGGATCGCTTCAAGCCCTTATAAAAGCTGTCGACTAGCTTAGCCACAAATTCATTCTCACAACTACTCTCGGGGAACAAGTGGCCCTGAAGGCAAAGCTTCCACCGGTTTCACTGACATAACTGTGAAAGGGATGGCAGAAGCACTGGCTGGAGCAATATGAGGGATCGCTAGTGATCTCAGAGGAGTCCTCATTGAAACCAGTACACTAGCTACAATCGATGTAGGACTGGTAACTACTTCGGGAGAGTTGGTCAACAACCAGTGTTGGAGAAGTAGGACTGACAATCACCTTCAGCTTCGCAATTGGCAGGATAAGCAGCGCTGGCAGTTCACTTACCGACGTAGTTGGAAGTGAGATTGGTTTCGTAACCACTGTCCCTCGGTCTCTTTAAGGCCACTTGTCGGTTCAGGTTGATAGGAGGGCAGGCCGTGATACAAGAGATCTAACTCAGTAGCATCCGCCGCGGTCGAAGTACTCGCATCACCCCAGATCCCCTCAGGGGGATTGGCTAGCTCCCTTGAAGTCGATGCGTCCAAGGGCGAACACCTGTGGTAAAACTTTGATTTAGCAAAGCGTAATGAACATCAATAGAAAATTACTCACAGAAAATCAAAATGCTACCAAGAGGTGGTATCGCCTCAACTGCCTTGACTGCAGTCTCTATCTAAAATCCTCGACGACGGCATCAGTCCCCTCAGGCTCCATAGAAAAATCTTTGGCAGAATCAATACGGACGGCCAGCCCACCTTCAATCCCCGAACCCTCTGTGGTCCAACCTAAAGAGCTGGAGGTCAGGGACTTCCTTTTGAGGTCCCAACAACCGAAGGGCAACGTCAGCCACATCACCTTCAGAGTCTTCTGAGGCGACGAAGTAGCTAGCCTCGTTACCCTTTATAAGTGAATAGGGGATATAGTAATCTCCCCGTTCTCCTACAACCTCGACTCTTGGGTCTCTTACCGTCTCAGTCCTAAATCATAGAATAAACAATAAGCTGTACGAAATATATAAGAATGTTGTAAGAACAGGGCTAGTCTTACTCAGGTCAGGAACAACTTTATCAACGGTCTGCCTCGGAGCCAACCTCACTAATGACTAACGGAGCAGGAGGAGGAGGCGCCACAGTTGACTCACCCTCTGCAATAATGGTGGGTGTTGTAGCGACGAGGCCTCTTCACTACCCTCTTCCTACGAGATCCACCTTCCCGCTTTCGCTTGAAGTGGACGTCGGGATCTTATTCCTCCACTTCTTCTACATCAACATGTTCCATGGGGGCCATTCCTACCCCATTAGGAGTATCAGTTGGAGCCTCAGCACCTGCATTTCCCTCAAAATGGGGACTCTCTGCATCCGAAGCCTCACTATCAGCAAGGCGACAAATTCCCCGAGGCCTGGCACGCGGACCTCCTGCCCTCACCTCTCTCAATGACTTTCCGCTTCAGCCGCCGAGAGATTAACTTCATGCCAAAGAGTTAATAGAAAACCCGGTTGGTGTGGAGTTCGAAGTTCTGTACCACTGACAGAACCCCAAAGTTGTCTGAAGATTCAGAGTCCTCAGCGGCATGCACAGTCGCGCCTCAGTACAGCCAGCGATGTAGAAGCGCCAGGCACGAGCACCATCAATGAGGCTCCCCATAAAGGCCAGATGGTGTTCGGGTTACCTACGTACAGTTGGTCATACCCGAACTGACGAGCAAACTGACTCGGGACATAGGATTCCATGTAGCAGGTATCCCCACTCCTGTACACCAGATGGGATGGTCGGATGCTAACCAGCCACTTAAAAACTCCCCGACTCAGTGACGTTTGCTCATCTCCTACATCCTTAAATTCTTCGCCACAGCCTGCACCGCGGATGTAAGGAAAGCAGCGAAAAAGACTGTAAACGTCATACCGACTCAGCAGCTTGCGAACTGCGGCCACATAAGTTATTAACCATGAACACCCCTCGAATCGACGGAGAAGCGCCATCCGGACGCATTCTGGAGGTTCCTCACCTAATGGAAGGGCAGTGAAGGGCGAACCGTGCCATCAAGTAAGTATATGGCAAACCAATCCTGGGGTTTAGTCCGTCGCAAGGCAGGATAGTGCCTTTGCCCCTCTTCGCTACTGGTGGCCTACAAAAAGCCTCCGTCAATGCACGAAGGCCCGTTGAATACAACACACCATTGTCGGGAGAAGTCCAAGGAACGACCGTGGACTAGACGAACGACCGGCAATAAGACAGTCGGAAGGATGATGTCACTAGAGGGAGATGGCACCACACATCTCTTCAGCCAAACTGATAAAAAACTCGGCCAAAAGAAAATGCCTTCCGAGACAGCGGTCGATGAGCCTGATGATGGAAACTCTGGAGAATATCACCTTTCTAGTAAGGTCCATCATCCACTTCTAAAATCATATCCCCTTGGGAGTGTTCTTGCATCCTTCAGAAAATGTCCTCATCTGCAAACCCGCAGTAAGCTGCCTCTGGAGCATCTTCCAGGTTGGGGAACAAATAATTCCCTCAGCTCTTCGAACTGCATGAAGCTCCCTTTTGGCTCCCATGCATACTCGAGCAAGTGTAGAGGTGGCACATCAACTCCTGATAAGTCTCAAATAAGGAGGGCTCCTGTTTCTCCAGAAGTACCAATTCCGCCTCGCACGAGAAATATTCTTCATATGGGAGAGCTCCCAAGGGCAGATCAGAGACTTCCCATATCTCGTGCAAAGCATGCCCAATTCGCCTACAGGGGTGAAAAAGTCCTTATAGCTGGGCAGTATAACTCAAAGATGGCGTAGAAGTTCGCTCCGCTCATCTGGATGCCTTAACAGGTTGCCCTGACAGTCTCATAAAGTCCCAATCTCTCCAAGTCCTCTTCAAAATGGGCCAAGACATATAAGGTCAAATTCCTCCACCATGCCTTGGGAGGGTGAATCCACCCAGGGGTCCTGAAATCAATGGCTAGATAATTACCACGAGCTTTGAAGAACTGATTTCAAAGTCTGAGCCACCACGAGATTTTCCCCCACTGGGATGTCCAGGAGAACGTTTCTAGGGTGGAGACCTAATATACAAGGAGGAGGACCCGCCCTTGTGTACTAGGAGGCGAAGTTATCAACTTTCCTACGTGAACAGAGTCAGTAGTCCGAGTCACTTACCATTGCATCTTCCGAGCCTTCGTTACGCACTGGAAGAAAGAAAGTGGAAAATGACGCTTATTAGATGGGAAATAATACTTCTCGCCATCCAGATTGAAAAATCATTGCCCCTCTAGCTAGCAGCTGATGATCAGTATCTGGCGCTGCATCCTCGAACATGAAGCCGGGCTTCCGATAGATTTTTCGGTCAGAATCTTCAAGGGAGCAGTGGTTA